>JAATLQ010038210.1:0-83992 GCA_013421005.1 Heliconius erato x Heliconius himera
TAAATTTTTAGGTCATCCGCGTAGAGTAGAATGTTACAGAATTTAAAACATTTCTTAATATCATTAATAAACATTAAAAACAATAAGGGGCCCAATATGGATCCCTGTGGGACGCCAGAGGTTATGGGTACAAAATCTGACTCGTAACCACTAACGGCAACTTTTTGAGTGCGATTAGTAATATATGACTTAAACCAACGCCATAAATTACCACGGATCCCATTAAAGGCAAGTTTCTCTTGATTCCCTTTTGGATTTTTAGTAGCAGGCTCCTCTTGCCACGAGCCGCGATTGGGCCAAAAAAAAACTGGGACTTCGTCTCCACCGCCAGGGACGTTGTTTGAAGTGTGTGTAACTGCGATTGTGTGTGGCCCTACCTATATTTAGGGTCGTACGCTTTGGTGATGGAATCAGCATCATTGGTTAATATATCCCGGGGTCTAAGGAGATCCCATGGGCGACGTTTGGCGTATGTGCACGCGTTGACCACGAGTGGGTTCGGATGGGACTCTGCTTTATCGAAATAACTACTGGAGTGTTTACGACAGTGCTCTTTAACTGAGTCTATTTTCTTGTCTCTATGGAGATCATTGTTACGCATGTACCACGGCGTACCGGATGCAATGCGTAAGAAGCGGTTTTGTAGGATTTGCAGTATCCAAGGTTCAGTCTGCGCGAACACAACTCCAATATTACGAAGAGATCACATAAAAGGCAAGCCCTTAGTTCATCAGCTTCATCTAGCTCACCAATATCTATCTCATCGGAGGAAATAAGTAAGATAGTCAATGAAATCTTTGAAAAAGAAATGTCTAATTTTCTCGTCAACGTCAATTACACGTCAAACGTAATTGATAAGTAAAAGGAGGATAATATATTTTTTCATAAGTTTATTGAAAATCTCACCAACAAAATAAATCTTATTGGACAGCAAGTTCGATCGAACAATATCGAGAATCAGTACGTCCCGTACGTAAATAAAAACTTAGTGTCCACCGTAAAATCTTTAGCATCGACTGTTGGATATAATTTAAATGAAAGTAAATGTACTCGTATTAATGTTTGCAGATGACATTAAAATTCTCTAACCTATCCGTAAGCCAAACGATATTTGCCTGCTACAAAGGACCTTACTAGCTTGAGTAATTGATGTAAGTTAATTGCAAAATGTAAAATATGATGCTGAATGTAAAAACATGGTTTTATATTACTTTTACAAGAAATAAACCCAATATAACAAATAAATATAATTTGGATGGTTCTCCTATTAATACAGTGGATACAATTAGGGACTTAGGTGTTATATTCGACAAAGAGCTGACATATATACCACACCTAAAAAATATCTCTACTAGAGCAAGCAGAATGCTGTCTTAGAATGACCGCTATGTTCCGTCAACACCCACGTACCATATATATAAATCGACGTTTGCGATTCTCGATCAAACTGATACGATAACTATGCTTGTAATGTGTATTGGCCATTTATATTATGAAATTATTTATTGATTTATTAACATATTTTACTACTAATATTTAATAACATTTGCATAATTTAATATCTACTAACATACTATTACATTAACAAGGGCCGGCCATTATCCAAAAGACTGCAATGTATATATATAATATTTTTTTTCTTATGGTTACTGCGAATGCATAGATTTTCAAGACACAAATCGTTGATTATGACAAAATAACACCAAAACTTGTAAATTAAATATATGTCTATTTATGTGAGGCCAGTCAGGTGTCAGGCCAGGCCAGGCAAGTATGTGTTTCCATTCCACTGCTCAGCATGCAATGACACGCAAAAACAAAGTGGGGAACGGAGTATCTTATCACTAGTTCCTCTGCCTACTCTGCTGTGTGCGGGAAACAGCGTGAAGCTGATTTAATTTAATTTTAAGTTTTAATTCTTTCTGTATTATTTTATTTAATAATCTTATTTTAATATGTCGTGAGAAACATAATATACTTAAATGTTACCTTTATAGAAAATAAAGGCAAAACTACCTTGTGAACAAATTTTCAAAGTTCTAACTTTCCTTCCTTTCTAAAATGTAAAAAATAACGTACATTCAATCATCTGATCTCTTATTTAGATGACAGAATTTAGCGGGTTGATATGAATCTCTTGGATCAGTAATTATCATGGAGTCCCACAGGGGTCTATATAATCATTTCTAATGAATCATTTATACGGCCATTATGTGTAATTTGTAAAATCAAATTCATATTGAAATCATCGAAATTTTCTAATTTTCAAGTTTTATTGGTTTCAGTAAAACTTTATGAATATTTCAAATCCAATCGAGTATCTACCGAGTATTTTTATAATGTCGGATATCTTCGCACTAGTCACAGTTCCTACATGATAAAGAAATTCTAAACAAATGCGCAAAATTTTCCACTGTTGCCGAAGTTTAGTCAGGGTCAGGGTCAGGGTGTAGTCAATAAAACTAAAATTTCTGTCAAGAGTATGTTGTAACTATATCTATAATATATTATCTAATTGATTTGTTTACATATGAATGTCGAAAACCGTCGTAACAGTCTCATTGCGTTTCAAATATCTAAGCTGTTCCTGTTTCATATTTTTCTTAAGATACTACTTTGCAAGCCTCTTCAGTAAATTCCGGCCAAATGAATTTCTTACTGTCCAAAAGTTTGGATTCACTAATGAACTTATCAACAGCGGCCTTGGCATCAGCGGAGAGAACTTTTGTTCTGGACAAAATCCAAGCAAAGTCTGAAAAAAAACGAAGTATATATTTAGCAAAATTGTTTTAAAATGTCTATAGGATTTAAACATTGTCCCAATCTCTGCCAATTTTATCTCAGAAACTAATATCTCATAAATCAACTCTAAAATTGACAAATTCTTTTTATATTGTGTATTCCATTTTTTGAGAACGATATAGGCTAGGATTACTCAGACACTTAGAACGTGCCAAATATTTATGTATATATGTATATTACTACATTCCACTCTTATTTATGGAATGGCTCTGCCAAGTAGTAATTACAGGTTTTGGAATCGTTTGAAGGACGAAGATAGAGAGAATCTAGTAATTAAGACATTTTGTTATCCTTTTCGCTCAATTTCAAAACATTACGCGTTAAATGTCGGAACTCAATGTTATATATATATATATTGATACCTCGAGGGAGTTGAATCGGAAACCACCGCGCGTACAGTTAGCTACCACTGCGTCACGATGGCCTCTAAATATTAAATAATACAATAAAAATATCATACCCTGATGGTTTTGTGAATCTTTGTCATATTTGCAGTAGTAGCCGATGCTGTAGTTATCGTAGTCAATCGCTAAGATGTTCAAAATGTTATCAGTTATTGAGCGTCCAGCTGGAAAAATACTTAATTATAGATACTGCACTTATTAAATATATTTTATTAGATAAAATTTTATTACATAAAGTATAAAAGTTAGAGAATTTCAACGGTTTCCAAAGGCACGGGTTCAAATCTTGCTATTTTCAACTTTTTATAAAATAAATAAGCTTCACGCTGTATCCCGCACACAGCAGGGTAGGCAGAGGGAACCTAGTGTTAAGACACTCCATTCCCCACATTCTGCCGGATTTTGAAGGCATTGCGTGTTGAGTGGCAGAACTCAATGCTTCGTCAGCCTCGACACCAGAGCGAAGAAATGGAAATATACATTTAAGCAAATATTTCATCTCCTCGAGTGGGGATCGAACCCACAACCAGCCTGTTTTACAGTCACACTTTGTGCCGCTGCGCCACGACTGTCCTCGCGACTTTTTATATTTTGTTAAATAATACATTTTTATCATAAATAACAAAAAATAACAATAAAGAACAGTTTAATTTTTATTTCTTTAGTTTTACGCTGTATCCGGCACATCGCAGGGTAGGCAGGGGTAGATGGCAGAGGAAACTTGGTGTTAAGACACCCTGTTCCCCGTTTTTCCACCAACTTCTGAAGGCATTGCATGGTGAGTGCCGGGACTTAACGTCTCGTTTTGCATCGACATTAGAACGAGGAAATGAAAATATTGAATATTTAATTTCCTCAAGTGAAACCGAATTTCCGACTTTTCGCGATTACGGCCACGCACTGTTCCCCTGAGCTACGACTGGCCTCAGAAGAACTTCAATTAGAGGAACACTACAAATTGATAAAAATAAAGAAATATGTACATTCTACATCTCCATCAAAAATGAATTATTGAAATTTTATTGGTTTAAGTAAAATTTTACGAATATTTCGAATCCTATCAAGTATCTACCGAGTATTTTTATAAACTCGGATATCTTTGCACAGTTCCTATACGATAAAGGAATTCTAAACAAATGCGCAAAATTTTCCACTGTTGCCGAACTTTAGTCAGGATCAGGGTCGCTATCTAAAGTGGGCATATTATTTAATAGAATATTGAACTCTGGCCAACAATAACTGCGTATATTATAATAAGAACACCGAGTATTATCTATTCATATCACCGTAGGGATCAGACTGTTGTAGCATTTTTATTCTCTTAGCTTTATTTTTTTGTTTCATGATTTGTCCCGGATGTAGCAGGGTAGGCGAAACCTTCCCACTGTCGAGACTTTACGTGTTGAATGGCGAAACTCAACGCCACGTTTAGTCTAATTACTAGAGCGAGGAAATGAAAATATTTATTTCCCATTAGTGAGTGTGGGTTCGATCCCCCCTAGACGAAATGAAATATTAATTTAAATTTATATTTTCATTTCTTCGCCCTCGTGTCGAGGTGAAGCGCGGCGTTGAATTCCGTCACTCAATACGCAATGCCTCTTGAATCAGGCGGAAAGTGGGGAACGAAGTGTCTAAGCACAAAAGTATGTCTACCCTGCTGTGTGCAGGATACAGTTGTGGCTGAAAAAAAAGAGAATATAACATTACTTACGTCCATACGGGAACTGGAGGAGAATTTTGCCTGATTTTCCAGCATTTGGAGCTGGTCTACCTGATCCATTAATATTGTACGCCCTGTTGTTGCGAACAAAATAGTTTTTTATTTTAATTTCATTTCCTACGAGCGTGTATTCAGCGCGGCCACATACGCTTCCTTCTTCAGCAGGGTGGTCGTATCTTGCGACTTCATACCATATGCCTTGGCCGAACTATAATTACGAAATTTTTATATAGTTTCGCCACTCAACACGCAATGCCTACACAATTCAACGGAAAATGGGAAAAGGAGTATCTTAACACTAGGTTCTGCCTACCCTGCTGTGTACGGGATACTGCTGTGAGCGTGAAGCTATTTAATATAAACAGAGCCTTCGCGGCTACGTGTTTAACTGTACGACGATTGTGGATTCGCTACTCGCCACTCAATGTCTCGAAAATTGGGCTATCTCTTCCCTATTTGCGTAAATTCCAAATAACAATAGTAACAAGTGAATTATGAACAAAACAAAAAAAAAATACTGCATAAATTAAATTAATACATCCAGTCTCGTCACAACAATAAAAATCCATTTGTACACTTCTTCAAAAGTTACAAAGGAAGAAGGAAACGGATATACATACGCGCTAAAAACATAACACTCTTTTTGGGCTTCGCCGCAGTCGGGTATAAATATAAAGACATCGGAAGATTATTTACAAGTCAAAAGTTTTTACTATTTATCATTCGTAGTTACATCGACGGGTAAAATCAGGACCAATGTGTTTAAATAAATACATTTGAGAGAAGATAAGAAGGTGTAGACACGATGTAAGTTACACAATATATCTTTGCATTTTTTATTGAAATTTAATTTAAATAAACACTTCAGCTTATTAAGAAAAAAGGCAATAATTAAGAGAAAATTAACAGGGCTTCTACTCGCCATGTTGGCTATTAAAGTATCCGCCATTTTGCCTTGGCCATATTGGAGATGCCGATTAACATAATTTTGATATCATCAGAACGCGAAAGAGGTCACTTGTATAAAATAGACTAGTATTGGAAAAGAATTTTTAAATACTAACAAACAAAAACATAATCAATATAAATAACTTGTTACATAAAATGTCTAAATTATTTAATGTATCGATTACAAAAAAGGTGGCCTTTTTCATGATTGATACATTTTATACACTCAAACACTGTATACTGGTAGAAAACTTGTGCTGTTCATCGCAAAATCAAGCCATTTAAAAAATAATTATATTTAAACTTCATACAATAGAGTCTACTTACGGATTTAAATTGAAAATTGTCAACAGTTTTGATATCTGGACAGCAATTGGCCGAGACTGTCGCGATGAGGCCTAGTGCAGCTATCAAAAACATATTGTATTGCTGACTTAAACTGAGAACTTTTACAAATATTTGAATGAATTGCGAAGTTTCTAAAAAATCTTTACTTTATATAGGCATTCCAGTTGCAGGTCACGAATATAAAAATGTTAGGTTATCGAAATTATTTTTTTGGCTCTTTGTATTCTTGTATAATATTAGACTTATCAAGTTGTTTGTCACTATCGGTCTTTTACTGAATAGATTTCGAGATCGTTTATTTTAAAATCAATAGCATATTTTTGCTGATTTTAAATATAAAGCTGGTCAAGAGTGCGTCGTACACCCCCCTAAAAATCCCGTATCAATTTCATGATAAAGTCATAAGTGCTACAATACTTAACTGGAAGTACGACTTATAAAAACAAAAAAAAAAAAATCACATAACCGAGACCCCGTTCTCTTTCCCTGGTTGATAAGAAAGTCTTTCCACTCCTATCATAGTACGATAAAGAGTATCTTTCAGATCTCTCAGAACTGGTGTCATGATATTTTAATACAAACGCAATGTACTGCTCTTTTCGACGAGTATATATCTCAGAGGGCGTAGGCATCGTTTATGGGACTTCTTTGAATACACAGCAAGTTTCGGTGGATGCTTCAAACCTGTGGCAGACTGCAGTAAAAAAATCAGAGAGGTTCGCTCGGTCTATATAGAGTAACTGGTTTACATGTATCATTAAAAAAAAATCCTTTGCTTCGAATATTTTGGCTTGTATCACTATCGCACCAAAGTGATTCATCGGGATCTCGTCTACTACGATGATTGTACTTATCTGAATCCCATCTGGGCCCGTTTACTAGCATTGAAGCCATAGAGCGGATTTTCTTTTGTACAAGATTTCATATACGCATCGAAAACCTCTGTTGAAGTTCATAGGCTGCTTCTGTTGAACTTGTGATAGTCGTGTCGCCGCCCAAATTAAACTGCTTCACTATCCATGACTTCCTGTATCCGACGATGTGGATTCCAGAGTGCTATCTATCATCACCCGCTTGTATTTTGCGGTTACCATTATGGGGTCGTTGGTAGGTGTGTTGAATTGGAGATAATCTGCTGTTCCTGTATACTCTTCATTTCAGTTCATGAAGCCCGAATCTGCGCTGTAAGCCGCCATATAAGTTCTAGTTTACTCGTGAATCTCGCCATTTTTATTATTATATATGGCGGCTTCCGCCTCTATGACCTACCTTCTAGATGGAGTATTTGCCCCGAAAAGCTGACATAATTTCCTTGCACGTCCTGAGCTTTACTTGTTTCGTGGTTTTCAGGATGGCAAGAAACTCGAGCAGGCAGCTTCATAATAGTCTTTGTGTTCCCGAATTGGTATCGGATCTGATGGCTTTACTTATTTTTGTGGGCTTTGACTGAGGTTTTGCAGGTAATACTTTTGTAGTGCTCCTTGTGAACTACTCCAGTGCCACCGCCTATCCATCATAAATTTCCCCCCGCCAAATATACTTTCTACGATTGCACTGAAAGCGTGGCTTATATATATTTTTTCTTTATTTGTACTGTAAATTCTCACTTTTTGCAAAATTTAATAATTCTAGGTCAAACATACATATCTTGATAGATAATCAGATCAGACAGACCGACGGACAATAAAATGGTCCTATAAGTTTTGACATACGTACCCCTAAAAATTACAAAATTAGGAAGATAAATACTAAAACTAATTATTATTTACAGTAAAAAATTATCAAATTATAAACAAGTTTTTTCTACTTTTTATAGCTGATAAGAACTTATTTTTTTATTTGGCTTCGCATATGTAGCAGAGTAGGCATTGATTGAGTGACAATTTTGTCCCCACTCTCTGCTCAATTTTAATCATTTTCATCATGAAAACTTTTCCTTGTAGATAGGGCGACGAAATTAACATAATTATACAATAAATTAAATTGACTTTGATGTTTTTGATATTAAATATTTTTTAACAATTTTTATAGTCGATCGAGGATTCTTGTGGAGAAGGGATACAAGCATACGGCTGTAAATGCGACAGGTTGTCGGTTCTATTCCAACTTGATGAAATAAAACATTTATCCCTTACCACTCAACACATGCCTTCAGAATTTGGCGGAAAGTGGAGCACGGAGTGTCTTAACACTAGGCCCTCTCTGTCTGTCTTGATATTTGCGGGATACAGGTTGAAGTTCATTTTTTTTTGTAAATCTAAATTAATGTAAATGAAACCCTAAACACCTTTATAAATATTATTTAATGAATAATACTTTGGCTCGTTTTGTATCTAGTGGTTAGAACCTGTTATCGTTGTTATCGTGAATAACACAAAGTCTATATATATTCAGCGGTAACAGAGTTAAGAAATTTTATACTATGCCATTAGAAGGTTTTTGAAGTAACTGGAAATTAGACAATTTTTCGTTGTTATAATTCGGAGCTCTTCCTGAGAAAAACTAAAAGCGTCTCCTATCTTCCTCTTCACTGAAACTGTATATAATCGTTAGTAAAAGAAGTAAAGCATAAAGGCACCGCATGAACGCACGGCACACACCGCAGTCACGTTTCCAGTATTTTTTAAAAAATAAAATTAAATTAGCTTCACGCTGTATCCCGCACACAGCAGGGTAGGCAGAGGGAACCTAGTGTTAAGACACTCCGTTCCCCACTCCAGTATTTTTTATATTCCAACAAGGTATTAAAACAATATGCGGACACTACTACATACTAAAAAAAGCATCTCACACCTACTTATCATATACATTCATACCTCGTCATACTTCATTCTAAAATATAAACGTGTCTTGATCTTTTCTCTGCTTATTTTGCACAATAAAAATACTAAGAGTGAATAATGAGCATAAGACAGTACTCAAAGTTCTGTTTTAAGTTCCGAACTATAGTTTTATAATGAGTTAAATATGAAGAATAGAAGTGAAGAGTTTAAATATCGATGAACCTGTGTCGTAAAGTTTATGTGGCTTACATTTAGTTAGCGTTTGTTTTCAAAGCAAGCAAAGCAAAATTTTCCTCTCCTATCCATTTTATTAATTGTTTAATAAATCCATACTACTGGGGATTAACGATTTACGCCCGATATTAATAATCAATCCTAATCCATAAATTGCTATCATAGTTTGATAAATCAATCTATTTGACATAATCAAATATCGTCGATTACGAGCAAGTGAAGCTAAATTATTTAATTTTAGTTAAAATTGTTGAGGCGAATAAATCACTTATCTAACCATTTTATTTAATCATAATTTAAAAGAGGAAAGAATATTAGTATCATATTTTTTAGTCTACCATAAATATGATTTTAAACGACAACATTCGTGACATTAAAAAAAATTATATAATCTGTCTATATTTTTCAGAACTAGCTCAAACGGCGATGTATACAATAAAAAACTAAATGTATTTGGACAATAAATCCAGATTGTAAGTTTACAATTTATAAAAATTGATATTGTGTTTAGAGGACGTGGTGAAATGAATACATTTTAATAATGTGTATGTATGTCACATTACGTTACATAGATTAACTTTCTCAAGAGTGTATGTAAAAAAATACATGAAATATTCATGGTATGGAAGTATAAAATATATTTTATGAATTAAACTTTATTTTATACTCAAATCAAATAAATTGTATGCACTTTTAATACGTTTCAACTACGAATAAAAGAAAAACTGCAATATAACAGCGTTTCTCCTTTTTTCCCATGTTTTATATCAATATATTTCTTCATCATCATTATTCTTCATCATTATTCTCTACATCATTTATCAATATATGATAGATATATGCCTTAGTTTTTATGGCACATATCATTAGGATATCAGAATCAGACGCGTAAATGCGATACTACGATATTTAATATGCGATTGTAATTTTTATCTTATTATAATTGAGGCCAGTCGTGGCGCAGGGGCACAAAATGTTACTGTAAAATACACTGGTTGTGTGTACGATCCCCACTCGAGGAAATGAAATATTTATTTAAATTTGTATTGTCATTTCTTCGTCCTGGTGTTCGCGCCTGGTCGTCGCGGCATTGAGTTCCGCCACGCAACACGTAATGCCTAACCTCCAGAAACTGAATGAAAACCTGAAACCGGAGAATTATAGAGTTTTCCGGTTTTAGGTCACCGGTACGCTATTTCTTTATATATCTTTTTTTAAGTAAATGTAAAAATATGTTTTTTTTTCAGGAAATCATGAGGCCGTAAATCTGATTTGAATTTCAACACGATATTTCCAGATATTCCTGAGATAAAGTCTCTCGACAGACCTACAGATAGACGGACAACAATTATAAGGGTTCGTTTTTTGCTTAAAAAAATCGAAACTAAAAAATCATCAATTTTCGTTATATTTCATAAATTAAAACATAACTATTTGTAAAGATATATTTTAATTCTATTTCTTTTAAGAAAATAAAATAAAAGAGAGAGAGAGAGAGGGATTAAAAGAAATATGCATATTTCATAAAATTATTTCTGTATTTATTTTTAGGTTATATTGCCGATTACACTTATGTACTGAAAATAGTAATTATTCCATAATTCCATAATCTTCAAATCGTTGAAACTTTATCACACGTTTTTATAGTTATTTTAAGCTTCAATTTTACAAGCCTCATCGCTGAATTTAGGCCACTCGAATTGTTCAGCATCCAATACTTTGCATTCCTTTAAATATTTGTCAACAGCTGCCTTCGATTCGGGGGAAAGATTTTTAGATCTAGCGAGGATCCAAGCGAATTCTGCAATAATAATTTAAATTATATATTTTTTTAATAAATAAATAAATAATAGCCTTTATTTCTGATACCAAGCCATTATAATTAGTATTATCAAAATATAACATTGTACAAAAATCACGAGAACTATTATGCACAGATTTTGCAATTTCTTAAACATACTCATGATTACGATTTCGGTTGTATTATGTAAAATATTTACAAAATACATGTTTTACAATTTCACGTTTTTTAATGTTATATCAAAGTCAAAAATTTTAAGCGTTACTGGATCTCGAACATGCACTTTTTGGAAACCAACCATGTCATACATCTATCGCTTTTTATGAATGTTTCTTTTCAGCAATATTACAAATATTATTAATATTAATATCAATAATTTATTAAAAATAATTGATATAAAAAAAGTCTAAAAAAAGAAATGGTCCTAAATTATTTGATGTCCCAAAAGTTAAACATGTAACTTTTTACTTTGAATTAAATTATATGATGTTCTATTGTGTTTATATATACCTTGTGGTTTTTGTGAAGTTTCATTATATTTGCAGTAATATGCTATAAGATATTTGTCATAGTCGATAGCTAGTATATTCAAAATGCTGTCACTCAACGCGTCTCCCGCTGAAATAAAACGCTTTCTATTAATTTATGATAAAAAGATGATGTTTCAATAAGAAGAATAATAATAGTGGTATCAAATCCTGTTTTCTCCTGAAATCTGGAGAAGAATAATATGAATATTTTATTAAATTACCTCCATGATGTATACTGTGGGCTACTTTTCCTGCCTTTCCAGCGTCAGGGGCAAGTTTTGCAATACCTTCAACATATACACCTTTCTTATTGACAACGTGAAAATTTTTCACTTTAATCTCATCTCCTTCTAATTTGTATTCAGCGGAACCACATTCACCGATATCTATTCCTGCATTAGGGTACCTTGCCACTTCATACCAAATGCCTTGACCATACTGGAAAGAAATTTCGAGTTGTTATCTTGTTGACGCTATAAATTTCACTATGGAAAGCATACTAAACAATAATAGTTTTTTGTTCAAGTTAAGTTTTAGGTTTTCCACGTCTCGCTTATAATTCTAAAAATACGTTAGGTAGCGATACCTAATGTTAAATTTAATAACAGTGGAAAGGAAAAATATTAGATTTTTCCCCAGATATACAGTTTTCAATTTTCTGTTTCATGCCGTGGATTCCAATTAATATATGAGAACAACAGTCCAGATATATTCAGAGACCGTAGCAATAGCCCTTTTTTCACAATTTCTCTAGGGATATATTATATGTATACCGAAAAATATAAAAGATATGAATTAAATAAAAAAATATGCTATTTAGTACAACTTACAGATGTAAAATTAAAATTTTCAACAGGCTGCACTTCTGGACAAGAATTGGCAGCGACGGACACGACCAGAAGTAAAAAAGCAAAGCGGTACATTGTGTTGTACGTTGATCTTACTCTTAAACTATCTTTTATACGACTAATTGAATTAGGTTCAGAGTTCTCCTTTTATACTCCTCCCGGTCCCGATTTGTCTAATACAAGGTTAAGTTCTCGCTAATATATTCGTATGTGAACAGCTGGTTCAGATAATATCTATATACAGAGTGTTAACAGTACTTATCCATTTTAGTCTCATGTATGTTTGGCGATTTTCTTTTTTTCTTTAAATAGCTTCATAATTTAGTTATTTTTTTATCAGCTTCACGCAGTATCCCGCACACAGCAGGGCAGGCAGAGGGAACCCAGTGTTAAGACACTCCGTTCCCTACTTTGTGTCGAATTCTGGAGGCATTGCGTGTTGGGTGACTTAACGCCCCGCTTAACCTCGACACCAGAGCGAAGAAATGAAAATATAAATTTAAGTAAATATTTCATCTCCTCGAGTGGGGATCGAACCCATAACCAGTCGGTTTTACAGTCACACCTCATGCCGCCGCGCCACGACTGGCCTCAGCTAATTTAGCTATAAAATTAATTAATCAATATGGGAGTTTTTTAAAATTTCACCGTATATCTTGCGTTTAGTTTCTCTCTTCAGACGCCTATGTATCAATATTATCAATAACAATAAGATAAATAGTACAATACAATCTTATGGTCAAGTTAACGTTCCTTAAGATAATCTTTATTAGAGCCATTTTTTATAAATTTTCTTCAGTTTCATGCTATATTCTGAATATAGCAGGGTCAGCAAAAGGAAGTTGTTAAGACATTCAACTCTCTACTTTCCGTCAATTCTGTCATACTATAGACGCGACTGGTTGTGGACCCACAACACTTGTGCCTCTGCGTCACGACTGGCCTCAATATATAAAAAATTATAAATATTAATCTATATTAATATAATAAAGCGGAAGAGTTTGTTTGTTTGTTTAAACGCTAAGATTTCTGGATCTATTTGTCCGATTTACTTTCTTTTTGTTTTGTATGAAATCTACAGTATGTCTGTAAGTGCTATAGGCTATATAATAGTATGGTGTAAATCTTAGTTAGCCTTAAATTTCGAAATAACAATAACAAGGATCGCTATCGAATTACATTTAGCGCGTGCGCTGCAGAAATAGTTAATTATATGTCAATACGTTGTATGACAAAAATGTTTAATTTTATTAGTTCTAAAAAAAAGTCTAGGACAACACATATCTATCTTTTGTAAATAAGTCACAATAAGGCATTTTGTGACAAAGAATAATAAAAAATTGTAAGGCGATATTTCATTGATTTTTATTTCACAATTATATTGAAACTTACGAGTGAAAGTTATTTCATTATCAAGAAAATTTAACGAAGATAATCTTCGGCTTTTATAGCATATAATTTGGACGTATACTTTTCGAGAAAATTTAAAATAATTCACGCTTTGTTTACGACCGCAAGCCTAGGCTCGAGTCCCGCGAGGGTAGCTGAATTCTTGAGGAATTGCGTATTGAGTGGCGGAACTTAACACCGCCCTTTGCCGTACCAAGTGAGGAATTGAAAATATTAAATATGTTTTCCCCCTGAGTGGGAATTGAACCCACAACCGTCGTGTACAGTAGCACGCTTGTGCCTCAGCGCCACCATTGACGGCTTCAACAATATTCTCGATTCATCAAAACTACATATCACTTGGCGCAACATTGACGTATTAACACTTTTTGAAATATTATAGGATATGCAATCAAATTTTATTAAAAGTCATTTCCCGTATCATTAACATAATATATATATCTTTTTTTTATTTAATTTTTTTTTATAAACTAAACGATCGTCCTAGATTGATGAAGAATACATTTCTAATATACATTAATTATATACTAGCGGCCCGTCCGCGGCTTCGCCCGCTTAAACTACATGATTATTGATTTAATTAACAGAATTGACTGACAACTATAATGACTTCTAATATGATTTTTAATATTTTAATCTGTAATATTCTAAAATGATTGATTCTTGATTGTTGTGAATTAAAAAAGTAAGACCAATGTTAATATTTGATATTTGTAAAAATATACATAAAACTAATTATTTATTATATGTATATATTTCTGTAACATTACGTTCTTTTTATCTATGTTATGTACGTCTCATCATAATTTTAAAACTCTGTTAAATGTGCTGATGTCAGTGAATAATTTAATTTACTCCTTCAGAAATAGCCTTAAATGTTAAAGGATTTGATTTAAAGGATTCATAATATTCTTTATACAATAACCGTAATGATTGCAAATTAACTCCTGTACAGTTTTTAAATAAGTTACATATATTATTAGCTTAATGTACAGTTGGTAAATATGTAGTTATTACAGAGTACACGTAGAAAGACTGTTTTTAGCCATTTTTATACAGATTTATTTCAAACGAACGAACGAACCGAAGAATCTATGTATTTACTTAATATTTCTTTGAAGATCAAATTGGTCTTTATCCCTGTATTGAATGAATTACGACTCAAACTTAACTGTTATGATTTATGAAGGTAACGTTCACTAACAATTAAATTTTGTTTACTTTATTGCTTGTACTCTGAACGTGCTTTAAAAATATATATTTTTATCAATAGTCATATAACCAAGACGTTTCGAATGTCATTCTTTAGCCAAGAATCTTACCAGCGCGATTGCTATATAACATTCGCAGGCAAACTAATGCCTGGAGTTCATTCAAATGACGATAACTTTTATTTAATGAAGCGATTTTTTTATGTACTATACTTTAAATTTTAAGTTGAGTTGAAACAAAGCAATTGGTGAAAGATCATACATACAGACAGATAGACAGACAGACAAGAAATTAAAAAAATATATTTTTGCTTTCTATTATTCTTTTTAAGTGTCCCTCTATCCATTTCAGTCAAAATTACTAAATGTACAGACAAAATATTTTTACTGTTTTATTACACATAAAGATTAACAATAAAAAAAACTTATCTATAAATATAATATCATTATAGGCTCACGTTGAAATCAACGTGGAGCGTTATCACATGATAACAATTTTACAATCATAAGTGTTTTGTAGTTAAAGTAAAAAAAATTGCAAAATTCAAGACAGATTTTGTTTCGAAAATTTTATACTTTGTTTTTAATATTTTTCTAAATATTAAATTCCCTTTCCTTTTTCTTTCTGTTCCTGTTTATATTCACTAAATGGAAGGAACGTGACAATGTAATTTTTCAAACTTTACACTATATTCCCGGTATAGTAGGGTAGGCAGAGGGAACCTGGGAAGTGTTAAGAAGTTGCAATAAACGGAAAATATCGGGAGAAAGTGGAGAATAGAGTGTTTTAACACTGGGCTTCCTAACCTAAAAACCAAAGCAAAAAGTTTAATTTACCACCTACAATACTAAAACCGATACAAAAACTTATAAGGAAGGATATCACTAGAGCAGACAAAGGCCAAGTAACAGCACCTGACCTGTCTCCTGCAAACGATGCCATGCAACACATGCAAAACGCATTCCTAGAGTACACAACAATTGTAAGGGAAACCATCAAAGTCGACCTTGCAACCTGCAAAAAAATTAGGACGACCTTTGAACGCGGAAGCGAAGGTCTGTTTAGAGTGTTACTCGAAGAGGAGAAAACCGCCATATATGACAATAATATTGGAATACTTAGGGGAAACTTACTTATTAGAATAAATGAAATTGAATAATTTTTGCAGCGCCTGCCGTTCGAAAGCGTTCATTATTATTGTTTATTATTATTTGGTTATGTACGGCGAACTAAAGATATACACCGTAATGTTATATAGCCTATAGCATATAATTTGTCTATCTCTAAAGGACAACAAACATGACCTTTTTTGTGTTTAAAATAAAGAAGAAATAATTGTGAAACTATTTTCAATAGTACAGTATTAGTCCTTATTCGATTAAGTATGTTAGACACATTGTGAGCTTTATACAGATTGAAATTGGTTTTTACAACACATCACAGAAATGGATATTTTAGAAAATATCAAAGTTTTAAAATGAACGGTCATGCACTGCGTAAATGTTTAAAGTAACAAAAAATCATATACGAGTATTGTAACTAACATATTGTAATTCTTTAAAAAAATTAAATAAACTGCCACAGCATATATCTTTGCATAGCATTATCTATTTTTTACTGTATTATTATAGTATAGATTATTACAGAATACGTGTTACTTTTAAATATTTATTTTACGTTGATAATATATAACTTTGGTTACGTTTACTTTTTATTTTTGTTCATTTTAATTAGTTACCTATTTTTTCTAATAATAAGATTTTTTTCTACGTATTATTCTTTTTCGGCTTATTTTTATTATTTAGGCTTATATTTTCTTATGAATCCTATTGAAAACTGAAAATAATTAATACTAAAAAATATATTTAATAAATATTCGTATAGTTCAAGCGGGCGAAGCCGCGCCCGGGTCCGCTAGTAATTTTATAAACTAGGATCCGCAACATATTGTGCACGGCAGGTTTAGCTGAGCGAAGGTGTGTTGCGCAATGTAAATAAAAAACTAAGAGGTACTTAAAATAAAATCACTCTTTAAAACTGACATATATATAACTCATATATGTATATAATTTTAAAACGTTCCACAGCTTAAGTCTATGGGCCACATTTTGACCATTTACTCAAAAACTACATTAACAATTATCACCAAACGACATCGCTGGGAGCAAGAGCTTCGCTTCACTTAAGCTTCTCGCTCAATAATAACACACCTAGGGAATAAAATGCTAGCTCTACTCTGTTTCAAAGGCATCATTGGCACAAATATATTTACAAAAAAATATATTTAAAAAATTAGTCCTGTTGAATTTCTTGCACCTGTTGTTCTCAGTTTTAAGGCATTAATTGTTGTAAACTGGTGGTAAATTGTCTGATGTTCAAAAAGTGAACCATATAATTACCACATGTTGAAAAAACATATTCTACTTTGACTTTAAGTCACGTTTAGTGATATAATAATTGGGGGCGATATTGCAAGTTAAAGCTAGTAATAGCTATATAAAACCAGCTAATTTCTAGTCGATTATGGTGCACAAAGATATTTGTACCATTATCTATAAATATAAAAATATGTAATATGTGGCTATAAAATTACGTTTGTTACATGAGAGCTCCCATTGGATACTTATTTTATTCTTATATTTAGTATTCGTTGTTAAAGCTGCAACAGTAATAAATTATTTGTAAAAATTTCAACTGTCTAACTAACACACTTCATGAGTGACAGACAAATATTTGGATACCGAACAGAAATCACAGCTTCTTAAAAGCCAGTGCAGTTTTCCCATGCTTATTTTCCTAGACCCATTATACAACAGTCAACACAGTAAAATCAATGCGAGGCGTTCTAAAAGTTAAATTTTGTGGGGTAGTGTAGTCAATAAAAACAAAATTTCTGTCAAGAATGTATTGTAACTGTAATATATTATCTAACAAATATAAATATATTATCTAATAGATTTGATTACATTTGAATATTCAAAGTAAGATTGCTACCGTTGTAACAGTTTCATTGCGTTTTAAATGTTTAAGCTGTTTCCTGTATTGTATTTTTCTTAAGATATTACTCTGCAAGCCTCTTCAGTAAATTCCGGCCAAATGAATTTCTTACTATCCAAAAGTTTGGATTCACTAATGAACTTATCAATAGCGGCCTTGGCATCAGCGGAGAGAACTTTTGTTCTGGACAAAATCCAAGCAAAGTCTGAAAAGAACCAAGTATATATTTAGTGAAATTGTTTTAAAATGTCTATAGGAGTTTGAACATTGTCCCAATCTCTGCCAATTTAAAAAAAAAAAACTGAAGAATTTGTTTAGTTGAACGTACTAATCCCAGAAACTACTGGTTAAAATTGACAAATTCTTTTTGTTTTGTGTATTCCATTGATTGAGGAATATGTAAGCTATATTACAACATGTAAATCGTTTTGATGGACTGACTGTACGTCAGTCCTTGCAGCTAGATTTACTTAGGCACTTAAAACGTGCCCAATTTGTACATATATATTTATATTATAATATTCCTCTCTCATAAAAACAGTGGTTCCAGATACATGTAACTTTAAAATAGTCAAAGTGATATGAAAATGTGGCATGAAAAGTTAGGACATATTAATTTAAAAGAAAAATAAAAACATTAAAGTTGAATAAATCTTTGTATGGCTTGAAGCAGGCATCTAGACGCTGGAACAAAATATTTACTGAATTCTTGCTTAAATATGACTTTGTCAATGTATTTACTTCGGTTTTTTAATGTGACTAAAGTATTGCTAATCATTTATGTTGATGATGCCCTTGTAATAAGAGAAATAATTGAATATTTAAAACAAGCTTTTAAAATCAAAGACTTAAATTTCAAATATTTTGTGAGCATGCAAATAGAGCGTGTTTATATATATAAAATTATATTTATCAAATTATTGATAAATTTTGTATGAGTGATGCAAATCCTGCCATCACTTCTGCAGATGTCATTTGCATTCTTACAAAAAAATCACATGAAATTTTGAGTTTTGTCTCAAGGCCGAACATTTCATTTGCTGTCAACATATTAAGCAGATATGTAAACAATCTAGTTCCACAGCATGTAAATGCTCTTAAACATATAATTAGATGTGTATTAGATACAGTGGAGAAAGTAACGGTCTTGTTGGATATTCAAACTTAGATTTTGTAAATGATATTGATACACGCAAATCCACTACAAGATATTTGTTTATGATGATTGGAGGATCAATCACATGGTCTAGCCAGAAACAAAAGACTATTGTTCTTTGCACCACAGAAACTGAGTATGTAGGTGCTAGTGTATCTAAAGAGATATTGTGGTTACAACAGTTAATATTTGATTTAGGTTAAAGTTATGATTGTACAACATTAAATATAGATAATCAGAGTGCAATTAAATTAATTAAAAATCCTGTTTATCATAAGCGAACAAAATATATAGATATTAAATATAACTTTGTAAGGGAATAGGTTGAAATGGGTTTAATTAAAATAAATGATGTTCCAAGTAATTGTCAATTAGCAGACATTTTAACTAAAGCCTTACCTACTCTACCTTTGCATATCTGAGAGGTCAGATTTTATATGATATTAGTAAATTTTTTTGCTTATAGTAAATTGAAATTTTAGTGGGAGTATTGGATATAACAACATTTAATTTTAATATTTCATAAAATGTAGTAAAATGATCTATGGCAATGGCCTATAATTTTTGTTACTAAATGTTCTTGCAAATGACTGTACTGAATAACTCGAACAGAATAAATAAGTGTTCCTAAACAGACGTTTTAATTAGTGACCCATAGTCTAATATTCCCGCATATAGCAGGCTGCAGGGTAGACAGACAAAATCTACTGTTAAGACACTCTGTTATCATTTCTGCTCAATTTCAAAACATTACGCGTTAAATGGCGGAACTCAACGTCATAATATGAATATACCTCGAGTGTCAGCTTCCCCACTGCGTCTCCTCCTGTAAAATATTAAATAATATAATAAAAATATCTTACCCTGACGGCTTTGTGAATCTGCGTCCCATTTGCAGTAGTAGCCGATGCAGTAGTTATCGTAGTCGATCGCTAAGATGTTCAAAATGTTATCAGTTATTGAGCGTCCAGCTGGAAAAATACTTTATGATAGATATTGCACTTATAAAATATATTTTTTTAAATAAAATATAAAAGTTTGAGAATTTCGACGATTTCTAAAGGCCGGATTCAAATCTCACTATTTTCAACTTTTTATACGTTTGTTAAATAATATATTTCTATAATGAATGTGGTAGAAAAGATTAATTTAGATTTGTTTTGTCTTCACCCTGTATCCCGCACATCACGTGGTAGGCAGATGGCAGAGGGAACACCGACGAATTCTGAAGGCATTACATGTTGAGTGCCGCAACGTCTCGCTTTGCATCAACATCAAACGAAGAAACTAAAATATTAAATATTTAATTTTCTCAAGTGAAAACTGAACGTCCAACCTTTCGCGTTTACGGGCACATACTGTTCCCCTGAGCCATGACCGGAGGAACACTAAAATATGTTAAAAATAAAGAAACATATACATTGTACATCTCCATCAAAAATGAATCATTTATGTGGCCATTTTGTGTAATTTGTAAAATCAAATTCCCATTGAAATTTTATTAATTTCGAACATTTCGAATGGAATCGAGTGTCTACCGAGTATTTTTATAAAGTCGAATATCTTTGCACTAATCACAGTCCCTATATGGCATAGGAATTCCAAACAAATGCGCAAAATTTTCCACTGTTGCCGAACTTTAGTCGGCATTTAAGTGGGCATATTAATGAATGAAATATTGATCTCTGTAAAAAAATAAGTATTATCTATTCGGGAGACGAGCAATATAAAAGTGCAAAAACACACCATTGGAATCAAACTGTTGTAACATTTTTATTGCCTTAGTTTCCTTCTTTTGCTTTATGCTCCATCCCGCATGTAGCAGGGTAGACGAAACTTTTTCACTTTTGGGACTAAACAACACGCAAAGTCGAGAAAGAGAGTGCCGAATCTCAACGCCACGTTTAGTCTAATTACTAGAGCGAGAAAATGAAAGAGGAACCCACAAGCGCCGCGTATACATATATATCGTAGATATATTTATTATTTATTGATAATATTTTAATGAAATAATCACACTAACTACATAATATAAAAGTTACAGGATTTTATAATATTGGAATATAACAGACCGGTCGTGGCGCAGGGGCAGAAGTGTGTGACTTATAGTCACACGTGACTGATTGTGGGTTCGATATAGATATATAGATATAGAGGATAGAGGAAATTAAATATTTATATAAATTTATATTTTCATTTCTTCGCCCTGGTGTCGAGGGAAAGTGATGCGTTGATTTTCGCCACTCAATACGCAATGCCCTAATTCCAGCGGAAAGTGGGGAACAAACTCTAAGCACAAGGGTCTGTCTACCTTGCTGTGTGTAAGATACAGCTGAGGCTAAAAAAAAGAGAATATAACATTGCTTACATCCATAGGGATACTGGAAGAGAACCTTGCCAGACTTTCCTGGGGCTGGTCTAGCTGTTCCATCAATAGTGTACGCCTTGTTGTTGCGAACAAAATAGTTTTTTACTTTTACTTCATTTCCTACGAGCGTGTATTCAGCGCGGCCACATACGCTTCCTTCTTCAGCAGGGTGGTCGTATCTTGCGACTTCATACCATATGCCTTGTCCGAACTATAATTAATGAAATTTTAATATAGTCTCACTCAATACGCAATGCCTACACAATTCAGCGGAAAATGGGAAAAGGAGTGTCTTAACACTAGGTTCTGCCTACCCTGCTGTGTGCGGGATACAGCGTGAAGCTAATTAATTCAGACGTAGCCTTCGCGGCTAAGTGTTTAGTTGTACGAGGATTGTGGATTCGCCTTTCAACACGCAATGTCTCGAAAATTGGACGGTGCGTGAGACTATTCCTCTTTTTTAAATTATGTAAATTTAAAATGTTTGTCGTTCCCTAACTGTGTAAATTTCAGATAACAATAGTAACAAGTAACAATCCAAAGGAAAAATCAATTTATCAAAACCTGTTCACTGCTTTAAAAGTTACAATGGAAAAAGAGAAAGGACATACATAAGCGCTAAAAACATAACCCTCTTTTTGGGCCTCGCCGCAGTCGTCGGGTATAAATATAAAAACATCGCAAGATTCTTCTTATCTAAATATATTTATTACACAGTTACATCTACGGGTAAAATCCGGGTCAATCAATGTGTTTAAATAAATACATTTGAGAGAAGATAAGTCTAGAAGGGGTGCAAAGTATGCGTAAGATATGTGATATAAAGACAGATAGGTAGATAGATACGATGTAAGTTACACAATTTTTTTTCACATTTTTTTTTTCTTTGAGTTTAATTTAAATAAGCATTTCAGCTAATAATTATTAAGAAAAAAGGGCAATAATTAAGAAAAAATAAACAAGATTTTTGTTACTTTTTTTTATAAACAAGATTTTACCCGCCATGTTGGCTATGGAAGACAACATATTGAATTTGCCGATTAACATAATTTTGATATCATCAGAACTCGAGAGAGATCAGTTGATACTTGTAAAAAATAGCCTAGTCAATACTAGGCTATTTGTTACAAGTATTAAGTATCCGTTTCCAATGAAAAGGATTTTAGAACACTAACAAACAAAAACACAATCAGTATAAATAACTTGTTACTTAAAATGTCTAAATTATTTAATATATTGATTACCATATATTATATATATTGAGGCCAATCGTGGCGCAGGGGCACAAATTGTGACTGTAAAACCGACTGGTTGTGGGTTCGATCCCAATTCGAGGAGATGAAATATTTACTTAAATTTATATTTTGACTTCTTCGCTCTGGCGTTGAGGACAAGCGTGGCGTCGAGCTCTGCCACTCAACACGCAATGCCTGCAGAATTCGGCAGAAAGTGGGGAACGGAGTGTCTTAACACTAGGTTCCCCTTGCCTACCCTGCTGTGTGAATACAGCGTGAAGCTGATTACCATAAAGGTGGCCTTTTTCATAATTGATACAATCAAACACTGTGTACTGGTAGATAATTTTGTGCTAGCCATTTAAAAAATAAATTATATTTAAACTTCATACAATAGAGTCTACTTACGGATTTAAATTGAAAATTGTCAACAGTTTTGATATCTGGACAGCAATTGGCCGAGGCTGACCCGACGAGGCCTTGTGGATCTGTGAACGACATATTGTATGAATGATTTATACGGAGAACTTTTACAAATGTGTTAATGAATTGCGTAGTTTCGAAAAATCTTTACTTTATATATGCATCGAAGTTGCAGGTCAGGAATATAAAAATATTAGGTTATCGAAACTATTTTATGGCTCTTTTTATACTTGTATAAAATTCGTCTTATCAAGTCGTTTACGATGGTCATTTACCGGTCGCTTAGTGAATCGATTTCGAGATCGTATATTTTTAAGTCAATAAGCACATATCTGTATCTATATTATAAATTCGAGTAACTAGGTCTGTCTGTTTGTCTGTGTAGCAATCAGGGCCAAACCGCTGATCCGATTGTGCTATAATTTCATATAGAGATATTTGAAGGTTTTGGGATGGACATTACTTTTTTTTTACTCATATTTGTAATTTTCTCGATGTATTCTAATATATTAAAGTATCTTTAAATTTGACATGCAATTTATTCTATGCCATTTAGCGACTTAGCGACCATTGCTAAGCAATAAGGAATTTCGTTGGTTCAACAAAAGGTTGGCCAAAATTGGTTTCGTGAACTCTTACATGGCGTGCACTGACTCAATCTAAAAAATAATGTTTTATAGAAATATTGTCCTTTAAAAAATCTATTAAAAAGTCTGCAATATTATTTATTTATCTCGGAAAGTTGAGCCACAGTAACCATTCTAATACCCTTAATTTAAATTTAAATTTATTGGATTATTGTTAATGTATTTTCTATAATTTGATATTAATCCTTATCAAAATAAATATAGTAAGTCACCTTTCGCATGTTACCTTAATTAAAATGTTATCATTCTTGTACATATTATTACTGTACATGATTCTATTAAATACTTAAGCAGATATCATTGACTCAAAATGAGCTAGTCTACGAGCCGCACGGTATGACCGACTCGAACGGGCAGACGACGTTAACGGTTTTGTAAATTTTCATATATTTTCGATCTACTATTATTTTTTATGTGGTTATTTGCTGTTTATTATTAATTCATATATTTCTTTGGTTCTTCGCTTATTTAGATAAATAGTAAATTAGTTAGATATTTTATAATTTCTTGGTGTGGTGTAAGTTTCAATCCTGCACAGCATCGACATAATATTATTTAAGTATTAAGGAAAGAACGATTGGTTATTTCAGTTCGGATAGATACCGATTATACACTTAATAAATTGTAATTTGAATATTTTTGGGATTTTATTTGATTGAGTTTTCGTTTAATAAGTAGAAAAGAGTTTAGTTATTTCATATAGCATTATGTACGCATGCAAAGAAAACGTTTGAGAACGTGTTTCCCGGGTAAATCAGCATTCCGTGAAATTCCGGGATAAAAAGTAGCCTATATGTTGCTCCATAACCCCCGGTACCGATCACTGAAAGTCCCATAAAAATGTGTTCACTTGTTCTGGACATTATTATAAAAATCTGTTCACTTGTTCGGGAAAATAGAAAGACAGTCAGACAGAGACAAAACATATAAAACTGTTTTTTTTTTGTATTTGAGTTCGGTTGTAAGTAGCCACATTTATTGCAAGAACACAGTTATTTGGAAATCACAAATAGACATTTCAATTTTATGAATAAGAAACGGTCAATGCAACGGAAACCTTGCAATTGCAATATCAATATTTTTCTTTGGTTACGTTTACTTATTATTTTTGTTAATTTTAATTAGTTAGGTATTTTTCCTTACAATAAGAATATTCTCTACATATTATTCTTTTTCGGCTAATTTTGATTATTTAGGCTTATATTTTCTTACCAATCCTATTGAAAATTGAAAATAATTTCATAAATATATTTAATTTATGAAATTATTATTATTATTATTTTAAATATTCGTATAATTCAAGCGAGCGAAGCCGCATCCGGGTCCGCTAGTATTATAATGTAAAACTGGATAAGACCGCGTCGGACTCGCCTACCAAGAATCCCGTATCAATTTCATGATGAAGTCATAAGTGCTACGACACTTAATTGGAAGTACGACTTATGAAAGTTAAAATAAAATAATTCAACAACAATAAAATTTAAATTTTAAAATATTACCAAGAGAGAGAGAGAGAAAGATAAGAGATTCTTTCCCTTCCTGTGTCCATCAGTGTTTTACCACATCCGGGAGCTCCGGCAGCACTTGCTGCATCTTCGGAACTACCATGAACTCGACAATGTGGGTTCCAGAGTGCTATCCAAGTATAGAGCCCTTCCAGCGTTCTATCCTCCATCATTATTCGCGTACATTTTTCGGTTACCACTATGGGCTAGTTGTTAGGTGTATTGAATTGGAGGTATCCTGTTGTTCCGGTATACTCTTCATTTCATTTCACAAAATTCGAATTTGCGCTGTAATCATCATCAAGGAAATTTTATTAAGTTAAATTTTGGATTATACAGTATGTAATTTTGAAGTATATTTTTCGAAAAAATGTAAAACTAAAATAATGCAACGTACTTTTTACAGCCGCTGATACCTCATCTATTTGTTCCCGAATTATGGCCAGATCTGATGACTTTACCTGCTTTTGTGGGCAATACTTCTGCAGTGTTCCTTGTGAACTCCTCTAGTACCACCGCTTGTCTTTCGTCCGCCATTAATTGCTCCCTGCCAACTATACTACCT
This sequence comes from Heliconius erato x Heliconius himera, assembly GCA_013421005.1. Taxonomy (NCBI): domain Eukaryota; kingdom Metazoa; phylum Arthropoda; class Insecta; order Lepidoptera; family Nymphalidae; genus Heliconius; species Heliconius erato x Heliconius himera. The sequence continues at coordinate 25,940 of JAATLQ010038210.1, forward strand.
ACACTGAACTGAAGGCGCTACTACGAAGATAAAAAATGTCATTTCTTACGAAGCCTCTATGACTGTTATTTTTTTTATAATACGCTTATATATTACTATTTTTTTATATTTTTTCCTTTATTTGTACTGTAAGTTCTCACTTTTTGTAAAATTTTATATTTCTGGGTCAACGGATCATAAACCTGGATATTTGATATTCATTTCAGCTTGATATCTCCATGTGTCCTTTAAAAAAAACATGTCTTGATAGATAATCAGACGGACAGACCGACGGACAATAAAGTATTCCTATAAGGGTTGCGTCTTTTTGTTTTGATGTACGTACCTCTAAAAATTACAAAACTAAAAGGAAAAATACTAAAACTAATTTTTTTTTGACAGTAAAAAATAATCAAATCATAAACAAGTTTATTCTCCATTTTATAGACTTTTTATAGCTGATAAGAACTTATTTTCTTATTTAGCTTCGCACTGTATCCCGTATATAGCAGAGTTTTGAACTTGATTGAACTTAGTGTGGCAATTTTGTCCCCACTCTCCGCCCAATTTTAGCCATTTTGAGTCGCCACTCAACGTGCAATGTCTCGAAAACTTTTCCTTGTTGATAGACCAAGAAAAAAAAAAAAAAAAAAATTAGCTTCGCGCTATCCCGCACACAGCAGGGTAGGCAGAGGGAACCTAGTGTTAAGACACTCCGTTCCCCACTTTGGCAGAACTCAACGCCGCGCTTAACCTCGACACCAGAGCGAAGAAATGGAAATATAAATTTAAGTAAATATTTCATCTCCTCGAGTGGGGATCGAACCCACAACCAGTTGGTTTTGCAGTCACACCTCGTGCCGCTGCGCCACGACCGGCCTCAGACCAAGAAAATTAACATAATTATAAATTAAAATAACTAGACGTTGATGTTATTGATATTAAATATTTTCTTATAAATTTTATAGTCAGTAGATACAAACGTACTGCTGTAAATGCGACAGGTTGTCGGTTCGATTCCAACTCGAGGAAATAAAACATTTATTATTTTCATTTCCTCGTTCTGGAAAGACGACAAAGCGTGGCGTTAAGTTCCGCCACTCAACACACAATGCCTTCGTAGTTTGGCGAAAAGTGGAGAACGGATTGTCTTAACACTAGGTCCTCTCTGCTTACCCTGCTATTTGCGGGATACAAGTTGATGTTGAAACTCTAAACACTTTTATAAATATTATTTAATGAATAATACTTTAGCTCGTTATGTGCCTAGTGATAAGAACCTTTTACCGTTGTTATTTTGAATAACCCAAAATCTTTAAGATATTCAGAGGTAATAGAGTTAAGAATTTTTTTATTATGTCATCAGAAGGTTATTTAAGTAACTGGAAACTAGACAATATTGGTTTGTTATAACTCGGACCTCTTCTGGAGAAAAGCTAAAAGCGCCTTCTATCTTCCCCTCCACTGTAACTGTGCATAATCGTTAGTAAAAGAAAGAAACCATAAAGGCACCGCATAAACGCACAGCACAGACCGCAGTCGCGTTGTGTATTTTCTATATTTCAACAAGGAATTAGAATATGCGGACACTACACCAGAGTTCCAGGACATAAAATAGCGTCACACACCTATTATTCATTTACCAAGTCATAGAACCACATGGTATACATTTTGTCAACGACCAACGCCATACAAGCATAGCTTAGAAATTAAAGTATTGCGAGCGCACCGCACCAGTCACGACAAAATATTGAACTTTTCATATTCTTTTACGAAATCAACATTAAATGATGTTTACATGTAATTTTTTTCTGTAATATTTTATGTAATAAACTTATATTAATACTAGCGGGCCGCCAACGGCTTTAACGGCCGCTTTAACTAAATGATTACTGATTTAATAAACACAATTTATTGACAACTAGAGGGCGCGCGCGGCTTCGCCCGCTTATTAGGAGTGAATTCTAAAAAAAACACGAAACACGTGTTCAATAAAATATTTTTAACAGTCTGAATTTAATTTTTTATAAAAATTGGTGGCAATTTAAAGATTTTTCCATATAAACTTTCAACCCCTTATTTGAACCCTTAGGGAGTGAATTCTTAAAAACCATGAAACACGTATTCAATGAAATATTCTGAATCTAAAATTTTATAAAAATCGATACAGATTAAAAAAAAATCCATACAAACTTTCAACCCCTATTTCATCCCTTTACGATTAAGATTTTTTAAATTCCCTTCTTAGTGGATGTCCAGAATATGAAAATAAACATCTGCCCAAGTTTCACGTTTCTACCATCAGCCGTTACAGCTCTGCGTGCGTCTTACCTCAGTCTGTCAGCACAAGTCCTTTTATATATAGATTATAATGACTTCTAATATATTTTTTTTAGTACATTATCGAAATTTCTATAAGAATTTTTGATTGTTTTGAATTAAAAAATACGACCATTGTTGATATTTGATGTTTATGAAATATACAGAAAGCGAAATATACATTGTGTTCTTTTTACCTATGTAATGCACGTCTCATCATAATTCTAAAACTTTGTTAAATATGCTGATGTCAGTGAATAATTTAATTTACTCTTTCAGAAGAAGCCTTAAATGTTAAATTATTGATTTAAAGGATTCAAAATATTCTTTGTAAAATAACTGTAATGATTGCATATTAATTCCTGTACAGTTTTTAAATTAGTTACATATATTATTTATTATCTAAATGTAAAATTGGTAAATATGTAGTTATTAAAGACTACACGTAGAAAGGCTGTTTTTAGGCATTTTTATATAGATTTATTTCAAACGGACAAACAAACCGAAGAATCAATGTATTTACTTAATATTTCTTTGAAGATCAAATCGTTTTTTATTTTTGTGTTCAATTAATCACGACTTAAACTTAACTGTTATGATTTCTGAAGGTAATCTCCACTAACAATTCAATTTTGTTTACTTTATTGTATACAATATTGTATAATAGTGCTTGAAAAATATATATTTTTATCAACAGTCATATAACCAAGACGTTTTGAATGTCATTCTTTAGCCAGGAATCTTACCAGCGCGATTGCTATATAATTTTCGCAGGCAAACTAATGCCTTGAGTTCATTCAAATGACGATAACTTTTATTTTAATAAACCGATTTTGATGAACCAAACTTTAGTAGTTAAGTTGAGTTAAAACAAATCAATTGGTGATTTTTTTTAAGTAAATCGTGCAGCTGTCGGTGTGCCGAAATATTGCTCTGACGGCTTGCGAAACGCTATCATGCAGCTGCAGCCTAATAGATTTGATGTTAACCACTATAACGATCGCGTCTTAATGACTTAATAAGGGACCGTATATATATCTTAAACGAGTGTATACTAGGATATATCTCTCGCTGGGCGTAGGCGACGTTAATGGGGCTTCTGTGAGTACACACTATGTTTGGTTTGTCACTTCTGTTCCCATTTTACTCACTATTATATTTAATTTGATCAGTAATTTATTTCTGTGGCATAAACATCCACCGTGACACAGTATACCATGTGACTATAAACGTGACCGTTGTGACTTCAAGTTTTCTTACATTTTTACATGTTTAATAGTGGAAATCAACGTCGTGCTTTTTACTAGGGCGTGAAAATGAAAAACTTAAATACAATTATCTCCTGACGACTTTAACTTTTCTTATTTTTTTAGCTCTTTTTGACATCATCTAAAAATATTGAGATAAGGTATAGGTAGCTTGCTAAGAAGAAATAAGTAGGTACGTTCTCTAATTTGCATTTAATAATATATTAGTAATCGGAAACTTAAATAAAAACCGGAATTATACGTTTATTTTCAAAATAAATTATTTATTTATTAGTTATTATATGATTCACGCATTATTATAAGCATTATTTTGTGTTTACAAAATCTTAAATGTTATATTTTACTTTTAATATATTTTTTTGTTATTTTAAAATAAAACAGATTGAGTCGCTATTACCAAAAATTATTAGTAAAGAAATCAGTCTCGTATTTATTTGTAAAACCACAGCTGGCTTCGGAGAAATCTTTAAGGACAAAAGATTGTCTGTGTTCGGCCAGTTCTGCGTACTTTGATAGAGTGTTTTCAACATTTTTTAATAGTTCCCCTTGTAATTTTTCTTGGTTCCGTGACAGCACCCAGGTGAAAACTGAATATAAAAAAAATATCAACATTCAGTAAATATAATATTCGAATATAGGAGAGTATAATTTGTAATTGTAGTTGTAAAATATTGTAATGTAAACTTCTATTTAAGTTCAGAATAAATAGGCTTATTGTTTAGCTCTATGCTTTATAGCCTACTCTAGGCAGGGAGAATCCATTGTTAAGACACTGTAATCTCCCCCTTTCAGTTAAATTCAAGACATTGTGTGTCGAGATTTGTGGTTTTTGTTGGGTTTTATAGCTTAAAAACGCGGACTAACAACAATGGCCATTCGTGGCGCAGGCGCTCAAAGTGTAATTGTAACAAGACTGATTTTGAGTTCGATCTCCACTCGAGGAAATGAAATATTTATTTAAATTTATATTTCCATTTCTTCGTTCTGGTGTCGAGGTCAAGCGCGGCGTTGAGTTTAGAAATTCAACACGCAATGCTACCAGATTTCGAAAGAAAGTCGGAAACGGTCAAACTTGAAAAGAAATGTCTTAACACTAGGTTCCATCTGCCTACTCTGCTGTGTGCGGGATACAGCGTGAAGTTGATTTTTTTTTACACTGTTACAGTCAAACGATGTCTTATTTTGTTGTAATGAATGGATATTTATGCATATTTTTATATCAGACTACATATAATATTAATATGTAAATGAGTAAAAAATTGCAGATGAATGAGATTTAGCTTTCTTCATAAAATTCGAAGCTAAATGTATAAATGATGATGTTTTATTCATCGAATATTATTCTACTCACAGCATCTACGACAAGAGATTTAATACTATGTATGTATTGTAATATCTATACTAGCAGTTTCAGGCCAAGGGAACCTTTTCTAAAGGAAACCTAGAGTTCTGCCACTTAACAAGAAACTTCTTAGATGGAAAGTGGTGAAAGTCGGAACGTAGTCTCCTAACATTAGCAACCTAACATTATTCCCTTTTATATCCTGCTATAGGCTGGATACATCTTGAAGTTAAAGATGATAAATAAATAGAAAAAACTTCTTGTTGTGGTTTCATCATCATCGTCTTTCTCATTCTTCATTATTCTTATCGGCCTATCTATCTTTTTTATTAGTATAGAAAAATAAAAAAAATATTCACCATAGTGCGTCCTAGTTTTCTTCTTCAGTGTTTTACAAGTGTATGCAATAGCGTACCCATCGTAGTCTGTTGCAAGAATAAAGAATGGAAACTGCAGAACTTTATCTGAAATATACATTAAACTTATTTAAAATGTAATAATTATATTATGATTTTGAGTCGTACGCATGTAAACGCGAAGGTTGTGGGTTTGATTGGTGGAATAATTTTTTTTGTAGTTTTTTTCGCTTTTAGTAGTAGCAAGACAAGGCTCGGTGTTGAGTTCCTCAACTCAGCACGTAATGTCTTAAATATTGGGTTAAACGTTGAGTACACAGAGTGTCCTAATACTAGTTTCCTTTTTTCTTTTTACTTTGGCACCGGCAGGATACTGCGTGAAGCTAACTTTTGTCAAAGGTTTTTAATATTTTTAAAGAATTGAAATTAAACATTTCTGTTTCAATTTTATTTCTTTGCCAAATAAAATGAGTTTCGTACTTATATGAGCTTACACTTCATCGATAGTATGAATGCCTTTGACAATTAGTCAACAATTTTGTAAATCAATAAAATAAATCAGCTTCACTTTGTATCCCGCACACAGCAGGGTAGGCAGAGAACCTATTGTTAAGACAATCCGTTCCCCACTTTCCGCCCAATTCTAGAGGCATAGCGTGTTGAGTGGCGGTACTCAACGACGCGCTTTGCCACGACACCAGAGCGAAGAAATGAAAATATAAATTTAAATAAATATTTCATTTCTTCGAGTGGGGATCGAACCCACAACCTGTCGCGTCACATACTTGTCTCCTGCGCTACGACTGGCCTCTATTTTTTGATACCGCCATTGTTTGAATCTTGCCTAGGTAAATTCCTAATGGACCGACCTTTTCTACATACATTTATATAGTGAGAAGGGGATAACGAAGTAGTGAATGTGATATAAATTCTTTAAAAAATTAGCTTCTTTTTTATATTTAAAATGTATATTCATCACATTTTAAGTATAAAAAAGAAGCTAAATATTATACTAACCTCCATCCTCGTGGCTTACAATGAACTGTGCCTTATTTCCGGCATCAAAAGTTGGGTCTACTCTTGCGAAATACGATTTTTGGGTTCTATTATTTTGATCTAAATCTACATAGGTCTCTCTTAGTGTATAGCCAAGGTTATCCTCCTGAAAGTCTAGCGAGGCGCAATCGTATATGCTTCGACCGTCGCTGGCGTAGCTAGCAGCATTGTACCATACACCAGAAAACTGTAAAAAATAAGAATAAATATTAGACGTATATTGTGAACTTTTACTGTAAATGTGACATTTTGAAGTTTGATTCTCACTTTGAGGAAAGAATTATTTTTATTTCCTCGCTCTTTTAACAAGGAAAGATACGGCATTATGATTCATACTTAACACGCAGTGTCCCGAAAATTAGGCAAAATAGAAAACGGAGTGTCTTAACAATAGGTTATGTTTGGCTACCCCATTTTGAATAATTCAGAGTTGAGAAGCTTTGCCTGTTTGCTGGAACAAGAAAATTAAAATAATTAGTTTCTCTATATGAGAAGCAAATTGGCCAGACTTCGTTCTACTGAGCCACGACATCCCCTGCTTACATCATCACTTTAAAGATAATTAATATTGTTATTAGCTTCACGCTGTATCCCGCACACAGCAGGGAAGGCAGAGGGAACCTAGTGTTAATACACTCCTTTCTCCACTTTCTGCTGAACTTTGGAGGCATTGCGTGTTGAGTGGCAGAACTCAACGCCGCGCTTTGCCTCGATACCAGAGCGAAGAAATGGAAATATAAATTTAAGTTAATATTTCATCTCCTCGAGTGGGGATCGAACCCACAACCAGTCGGTTTACAGTCACACTTTGTGCCACTGCGCCACGACTGACCTCTTTTTATTCTCTTGTTATTCATTATAATATAACTTTCTTTTGTATAAATTCCTTTTCTTACAATGAATCAAAATAAAGACGCATGCGCAGTGACTAGTCTAAGAGTAGGTGACGTTTTATGTGTAAAAATAGAATAGACCATGACTTTGTCTTTGATTAATAAGTACCTGTGATGACCAACTACTGTGATATATTGTACGAAAATCATGTTTCAAAAGTAATAGAACAATAAAAAGCCAAAAAAAAATATATTTTTAAATTATTAAAATTTATTTTTCTTACCGTAGCGTTTGGTGCTCCGTGATCTCTGACTACCCCGCAAGGGATAAATCGTGAAGCTAAGCCTATCCCCTCTGCCTATCCCGCACATAGCAGGGTAGGCAGAGGAAACCTAGTGTTAAGACACTCCGTACCTCACTTTGCTTACCCGAATTCTAGAGACATTGCGTGTTGAGTGGCGGAATTCAACGCCGCGCTTTGTCTCGACACCAGAGCGAAGAAATGGAAATATATATTTAAATAAATATCTCCTCGAGTGGGGATCGAATCCACAACCAGTCCTGATGAAGCTTGAAAATAAAACAAAAACTAACCTTAGTATAGTCAAGATTTTCTTGTATTTTCACATTAGGGCATTCGCCTGGCAAAGTGAATTCCGCTGCGTTTGTACACGCTATAGCAATATAAGCACAAAATATATATAAAAATAACATTGTAGACATCCAACGTGTCCGAGCTAGCGATACAGATTGCGGGGTCGCGTCCCACACGATAATTATTAAATGACCGTAAACTCGCCTTATATTAAAATTGCCAATTGAAACAAGGGTTCTTAATGTCGAACGGACAATGGTTGTGTTTTTTTTAGATTTGGTTATGTTTGTCTGTAGTAAGTTTGCTTGTTTTGATATGAAATATTGTATTAAAATTGATGTAATTTTTTAAAGATTTCAAGCGACTTTCACGTTAAGGAGAGAAAAAAGATTTTATTGAAAACATAAAGTCTATTTTTATGAGTAGATAAGTATAATATCATATTATGACACATAAGACATTCTATATAAGTTTGACATGACATATATGTGCGTGCGTACATTAATTATTGACTCTGAGTTAATATTTTCTATTCGCACCAGTAGTTTTATAAAACAATTTTATATATTTTTTTAGCTTCACGCTGTATTCCATAGCACATAGCAAGATAGGCAGAGGGAATCTAAAGGAAACCTAGTGTTAAGACACTCCGTTCCTCACTTTCTGCCGAATACAGGAGACATTGCGTGTTGAGCGGCAGAACTCAATGCCGCGCTTTGACTTTTAACCAGATCGAGGAAGTATATTCAATATTTCATTTCCTCCAGTGGCAATCGAACCCACTTGTACCCCTGCGCCAAGTGTGGCCTCATATTCCAATTAATACAAAAATGTACGTCATATTGAACTACTAGATTTGTTTATTATTAAACAAAAATTATGAAATATTTTAACTATTGCATTTATTTCTTTTTTAAATAAAATGAAAAGAAATGAAAGTTTATTACAAGGTTCTGTACAGAGTGTTTTTGTCATTACCACTTTAAATGAAACCATAGTTTTATCTACTTTATAAAAGCCAAATAACACAATAAAAAAATGAGATTATACCAAAAATGAAAAAGTGATTTTTTTAAACAAAATAATTAATTAAATTAACGTTGTAAGATAAAACTTCATTTGTTGAAGGACACACAAAGGCATAAACCTATCAAAGTGATAAAGTCGCACACGCCTCTTTCACGAAATCGAGTCGTCGGTATTGGCGGCGAAGTTGAACGTTGTTAAAGTTTTTTATAGAAAATAGGTTATTGCGTAAAATAAAAAGAGAGATATCCCTTTCTTGTTCTGATATTTTTTTTTGAGAATGAAAAGTGGTAGATCGGGATTAATAGTATTTTTGTAGTAGTCATTTTTTTGGTATCTATTTGTAACTGCGTCACATGTAACATAGTATGGATAAATCGTGACATGAAAAAGAAAATCATACGTCTAAACTGTTGAAGTATCTTGATTGTTTTTTTTTAGGTATGGGTTTGAAAAATTTTCCCCTATATGCTGGTCCCGTAAAAGGAGCGCAGACTCTTCCACCCTGTGTAACATTCTTATAAGTTACCATAAACATATAATTCCAATTCAAATCCTTCCCATAATTTAGAAAAATGTATTTTATTGAAAATCCTGTTTAGGTGAAGAGTTTTCCTTGTAAAATTACTAGAAATTAAATACCATGTATATGCTTATTAAAAGCAAAACAAGAGATTACTAAGAAATATTTATAACATAATATACTGTGTAGCGCATTGGACATTAACTGAATGTAACACAACAAGCTACCTACCTACGGGTTCGATGTCCCGATGAAATAAACCTCTTTGACTTACACCATTCAACATGTCTTAAAATCTAGGCAAAAAAATTGGAAATGGAGAAGGCACATATTGCTATGTTTTCAAAATCTAAAAATATATTTTCGATTTTAATAAAGAAAAAAGTAGGTTTTTGGTTGTTTGAAGATTTTACGTAATACTATCTTATAAAATATCTATCACGTTTCTTGCAATAGGTGCATGTATTTAGTTCAATAATTCAATTTGAATGAACGCTATTTTTTGATTGATGATCGAAAATTTATTGATGGGCTATATCTTTGTAAAAAAGTACAGTCACATCATCAAGACCAGCCTGTCTTGGTCCACTGCTGGACATAAACCTCTCTAATGGTATACCACTGAACTCGATCTTTGGCTTTTCGCTAAGAAGGTACGTCATTTTTAATTTATTCTAGTTTACTCTACTTTAATCTTGAGGCTGTCTATACTTATATTCTTATTTTTTTAGTTTCACGCTGTATCCCGCACATCGCCAGGCAGGCAGAGGTAACCTGGGTACCTTGTGTTAAGACACTTCGTTTCCAGTAAGATACATCCATTCCCCACGTTCCGCGGAATTCTGGAGGCATTACGTATTGATTGGCGGAACTCAACGCTAGCGCTTTGCCTCATTACTAGAGCGAGGACATAAAAATTGTAAATATTTCATTTTCTCTAGCGAAAATTGAATCCACCAACTATCGCGTTTACAGTCGCACGCTCCTGTTCCTGCACTACGACTGGCTTCAATGTTCTTATTCAAATATAACAATTAAAAAATATATATTTTTATCAGTTAAAATTTAACAAAAATAATTTATTAATATAATTAAATAAAACAAACAAGAAAGCATCTAGCATTGTATATTTATTCTTAGAATCATCTGGTTGATAGATAACCTATAGCTAACCTCCAGTCACTTAAACCGAGATACTCTCAGTATGCAATGAGCTGGCATAATGCTGAAGTTCATATATTTTGTATTTTGTTTTAATTCTGTATTCGCATATTTTACGATACCGGGAAGATGCCCGGACAATGTTGGACTGAAAGAAGATTTCAGATTAGCTGAAGTACGTATTGTTTTTGTAATATCGCATGTTTATTAAGGTCCAAGGGGTATTGGTCACAGATTGTGGGTTCAATTTCCACTCAAGGAACGGGACAAAGCACAATTATAATTATATTTCTTTCGTTTCTCCTTCCTACATTCAAGTAGACAATGTGGAGTGTTGAGTTGAGTAAATTGAGTGAAAAGTCCAGAGTATATCAACATTTGGTTCTCTATGTCTGATATAGATAGGCATATTAAAAACAATCGCCAGGGCCAAAAGTAATCAATCTAAATATTTTTTTTTATTTATTCCACCAGTTCTATGGAAAATGGTACCAAGTCTACCATTACTCCAGCGATGGCCAACAGCTAAACAATTGTTCGACGATCGAGCTCATGACCAGACCTTCAGGAATTTACTTAAACCAGTCGAGAGTTGATCTTAGACTTTTCCATCGATTTAGCGTTGGCAAGATTGAAATACCTTCTAGCATCGAAGAAGCATCAAAATTGGATCTCACTTTTGCTTTTAAAAATGCACCAAGACGAAGTTAGTATTATTAGAAAAAAAGTTCATAAAATTTTAAATATTTATTATATACTGAAATCAATTTGTTGTTTTGAGTTTAAGTAAAGTGTTATAATTGTAACATTTTATATTATTAGGACTCGACGATTGTGGCTTCGATTCTCTCTTAGGAGGAGTTATTTTCATTTATTCGCTCTTCTCTAGGCAAGGCTCCATAATTGAGAAGAAAGCGGAGAATTAACACTGATTTTCTTCTGCCTACCCTGCTATTTGTGGAATACAGCATGAAGCAAAAAAATCGAACATTTTTTGTATATAATGTGATAATTTTTATTTTATCCTAAATATTTCAGTAAAGACTCGCAAGTATCCGTTCCGTGTGCTAGCAACAAATTACAACTACTTTGCTACTATATACACCTGTCAGTACAGTAACTTGATAAACAAACATTATAGTAAGTATTGGTAATTTTCTTAATATGGTTGACGTTCATTCTTGAACTTAATTTTAATTATCTGCACTCAAATATTTATCATATTTCATATAATATAATATTGTACATAATGGCCTGAATTAATATATACATATCGCACCTTTAGAATTATAGTGACCTAATCAAAAAAATCATGATTTTGAGTTTTTGTCAGAAATTGACCTTTGGGAACAACCAAGTGACTTAATTCTAAGTTCTCTCTGCCTACCCTGCTGTGTTTAGCGTCGTTTTAGGTCAATTTCTGACAAAACCTCAAAATCATGTTTTTTTTTGATTAGGTCACTATTATATATATGCATAATGTCCAGTTTGAGGAGCCAATCGAAAGGACAATAACGCAACTACACCTTGACAGCCTAGCTTGCTTTCTGGTACCTCGGCCCAGAAATCAAATCGGCAAATCAGTCGTGTCATTGCTCTTTTATTTATCACACAAACATCATCTGCTTGGTCATTTATTATAACTAATAATTAATTCATATTTTGTTCCGTCCCTTTTCCTTCATATCACGCAGCTATTTGTAGCTGTGTATCTTCCACTTCTTTTTCTTCTTCCAAGTCGCATTTATCACCACTTGACACAACATCGGGGATGCACTAGTATGCATCGCTTTGGGGGTAGTGTGCTCTTGTAAGGTGTAAGTGACGGATGGAACCTGGAAGCTTTCAATAGAGACAGAGGTCGCTGCTGGCAAGCAGTGGAGCCCCATTCTTTCATATTCAGATTTTTTCTCAATATTTTATATTCAGAATTTTTCTTTTATATATGTATTCATTATAATTATTTATATTTATTTTTACCTAATTATAGTCTATGTGTGGATATTATCAAGAAATCCAACATTGAATGCTGTATCTAAAGAACTTGCGATAAAACCTCTTCAGCAAATTGGAGTCGATCATCAAAAACTTATTCAAGAAGACCGAAGCAAATGTAGTCCTAAATACTATGATGATGCTCTAGTGGAGCCTACTACTTTTAGATTTGCTGTTCCAGTTTAAAATTTAAATTAAATGGATATGTATTTTTTTTTCTCTCTTTTATTTTGTTATTAACGTTATATCCTGCACGACGAAGGGTAGGAGAGAGAACCTAGCAACTTAGTGTTAAGACACTTCCGTCCCCCACTTTCCTCGAAGCACTGCGTGTTGCTTCGTTACCATAACAAGGAAATATTAACATTTAATTCCCCTGAATGGAAATCGAACTCACAATCACCGCGTTTATAGTCAAATGTTTATGCTTCTGCGTCGCAGCGATTTTTCATTTTTACAAATAAATTTATATGCTTTAGTTTTGTTGGCATAATTAAAAAAAAACTTGTAATTGAACAATGTAATCTCCTCTGTTAACTATATTGGCGTAACTATAGGTTACTCATAAGGTATTATATATCAGACTGATAAGAAGATAACCTTTTTGGGGATATGGATGCTTAGCGACGGAATTCTACGCCTAGATATTTAAAATCCTATCTCTTTAGATAGGATTTTAAATCAAATTATTCTCATTGTGGTATGGTTTTCTCTATTAAGTCTCTTAAAAAACTATTTTTTATATAAAATATATTCTAATATAAGTATATTAAATAAGCATATAAAATAAATTAAACAAATAAATTTTAATTTTCTATTAATTTTTCTGTTGTATTATTAATATATTCTGCATTCACATGAGCCGACCAGTGATAGGCACAGTTCTTCTCGTCGTGTTTCACTGTTTCCAAATATACAATGCTGCTGGAGGGTAGTGAGTTCACTTCTCGATACGCTTTGTCCAATATATCTGCGTCTAAGAATTTATCCCTTGATAAGATCCAGGCGATTACTGAAAAAAATTATACATATACTTTATTTTTGTTTCTTTTTACTTCACGCTGTTTTCCACATACAGCAGGGTTCATTAAGACACTTCCGTTGTCTATTTTCCGCTGAATTTTCAAGGAATTGCGTGTTGAATAGCGGAACTCAACGCCGAGGTATGAAATATTTCCACGAGTATAAATCTAAAGAACTGATACCGTAGATGAGTTAGAGGACAATATAATATTTTAAGGTATCATCGAGTTGTCTGATGATAGATAGAACTGGGATTTGAATAGTATAACTCTCCAAAGGATAAAAAAATACATTTTTCTAAAGTATATCATGTATGAGGCTAGTCGTGGCGTAAGGGTAAATGAGTGCGAGACTGTAAACGCGATAGCTTACGGTTTACATTGCCACTCGAGTAATTTAAATATTTATTATTTTTAAACATTCTTAAAGTGTTATTACACTTAGGAAAGAAAAATACTTATTTAGAAAACGTAGCGGGACTCGAACCCGCACCTCCTAGAAACCGACCAGGTCGGTTTCCAGGAGGCGCGGGTTCGAGTTTTCTAAATAAGTATAAATATTTATTATTTTTATTTCTTCGCTATCGTAACCCAGCAAGGCGCGGCGTTGAGTTCAACAACTCAACAAGCAATACCAAAGGTGTAAAACATTCTCGTGAATCAAATTTGACTTAACGGTGTACTGTTACGTGTTACCTGCGTTTAACCCAGGTTTCCACGGCGAGCGGATCAGGCCCAATAAGGAGGACATTGAACTCGCCAGAGTGAACTGCATACTTGTACTTCCACCAATAGATATTCATATGGAAAGAATCGATTGAGGAAAGAGTTGAAATATAAGCCTATTTTGTTTAAGAGGTTTGTACATTTCCAGCAATTCTCATTACTCTTTTGCGGGGGAAACCGGGTTTTAAGATACAACAGAGTAATCAGGGGGAGTCTAGTGTTAAGACATACTCCGTTCCCCTTTTTCCGCCGATTTTCGGGGGTATTGCGTGCTAAGTGGCGGAATTCAACGCCGCGCCTTGTCTCGAAACCAGAGCAAAGCAATGAAAATATACATTTGTAAATAAATATTTAATTTCCTCAAGTGGGGATTGAATTCATAACCAGTCGCATTTACAGTTAAACACTATAAAATAAATTTCGTTATATTTATTTTATAATGCTCACTCACCGTATTTTAAATTTAACTCCTCGTTAGTTTTACATCCATATACAACTGCATAATTTGTGTAATCTGTTGTTATTATAGATAACGGGATACCAATGGGATCTGGAAAATAGAATGGAATTGGTTAGAACAGAATAATATGTATTGCGTTTTCTTTTGCATTTGCGATATGTACAATGACCGATTTAAACGCTGCAGTTTCTTTTATCTTATGAGAGCGGGGAAATGAAAATAATCAATAAGAAATCCCTAAGCATAAATTTATTGTTATGTTCTGTGGAGATCAAATGAAAGAGTTCTCTCTTCATTTCTGCAAAAGAGCAGATGGTGATGAGCTTAAAATATTTCAGCATAATTTAATGCACATTCAGCATAAGTCGAGCTAAGTACCTTTATTTGTAATAAAATCTAAAAAATCTGAAACTTGGCATTAATATGGTATCAGCGAGCTGATGATGGATCCAGGACCTTAATAGCGAAAACTCTTCAGGGGTTCCTAGTAAATCACCATATAACTAATAGATCCAAGTAGAATAAAAAAGCGTGTTTTTGAGTTTTTTTAATTATATTATTATTGTTATTCTATTTAAGCACATATTATAGAGCTACATGAATTTATGTTCGTTTTAAGATTGCTCTGTTATTATAAAACAAGAGAGTAAAAATACATTGCTAAAAATATCTATGAATATCTTGATAACAGAATGCAGAGAGTTTGGTAATTGTCTCATTTCTCTTTTCGGCCCATATAAAAATAAATATATATAAAGAAAAAAAAAACAAACCAATATTATTCTCCCGTATATTAAAAACGGCTTCATCCCCCGGCGTGTACGAACTGTTCACGTGAAGCACATATCGTATACCGCTTTTCACGTAAATATGTTGGAATTGTATGGTTCTGCCGCATCGTTGGATGAGTTTGTATGAGCAGTCACCGTCGTCTTCATACCATGATGGAAATCTGGATATTTGGTACCACCTTCCTAAAAACTATAATAATACGACTTATATAACGATAAGAACGTATGGCTTAGTAGTGCTGCAGAGCGAGGTGGTTCATAAAAAGACGCAGGTTTGAGTCCCACTAATAATTTATTAGTAGTGGGATATTTAGGTATCATAAATTATAGTTTTTTAAATATTAAATTATAATAAGATGGAAGTGACAGGTATAATTATATATAATATATAGAACCTACATAAAAAACTAATATATAGAACACAGGTATAATTATATATAATATATAGATTTTTTTTTGTTTAATTTATTGTTTAATTTATTTCTCATCTGGGAGTGAACTCACAATAGCTGTGCGACTACGGCCTCGGTTAATATTAGATTAATAAAATGTCTCTTGAAGCCAAATATATTTTTATTAGGTTAAGTTTAGTTTATAGACTTTTTTAAAAAAGATATTTATGCATTACATTGGTTATTGTGGGCTTAATTTATATAACTGACTGATACCTATGGTATCACACATAGCAGGCAGAGGAAACATGGAAACCTAGTGTTAAGTCCCTCTGTTTTTCATTAATTGCGCCAAATTTTGGAAGCATTGTGCATTGCTACGCCTTCTTATCTGAGCGAAGAAAAGAAAATATTAAATATTTCATTCTTCCGAATGGGAATCGGACCCACAACCGTCGCGTTAACAGCACGCGTTGTATTCATGCACGACGACAGCATCATTTTAAAATTATGTTAATAAGAAATACGAATGCATAATATTTCTTATAAATACATTATGTTCACCGTCAGCATATGAATATGATAATATTTCAACTTCGTTAGCAAGACATAAAAAAAACAAGAAAGAAAAGAAATTAAAAATATTTCAAGATTAAAATTGGTTTAAGCAATTAATATAGCAAACATACATAAATAGATAAAACGTACATAGAAATTTATTAACTTATAGAGAAGAACTTGGCTCTACCTTTTCCAATTCAAAATATTTCATAGTTTCCACTTGTTTACAATCACCAAACAACAACACCTGTCCTTCACTAATACTCAGTGAACCAAAAACAAAAAATAATAATAAATATTGATACATTATTACTAAGAGCTAAAAGACTATTGACAGTACGAAAAATTGTTTTTACTTATATTTCTTATCTTATCTTTATCTTTTGGAGATTCGGAAGATGTTTAGTTATCTCTAAAATTTTTATCGTAATCCAATATATTGAACTGCAGTTGAGACCAACGTAGTACAGCGTATGACTATAGAAATGACTTTTGTGGGTTCGATTTTCATTCGGTTACCTTTTACTCATATAAAAGGACGAACGGAAAGGGAAGAGAAGAGAAGAAGATGAGGGAGGGGAAGAAAGAATTTAGGAACTTAGTGTTTATAAACTCCGCTATCCAATTTTCGGTCAAATTTTCAGAATTTTCGTGTTAAGTGGCGGAACTCTACGTATACCAGAGCCCCGAGTAAAAATCAAACCGATAAACAATGTCGATCTAAATTCAACTCGAGTCTCCAAAAATCACACACATCTGACCGTGCCACAACGGTATATACATATGTACGTACATACGCAAAATATTTTTGATTTCTAAGGCCATTGCAAAAAACTACAATAATTAATTAAAATGATATTTGTAAACTTAAAAAAACAGTCTTTATTTCATTTCATTCAATAAAACCATCAACCGGAAATTTTAATGTTGATCAACAAAAGGAAATACTTTAAATGCATTGAGGCAGAAGATCTAATTATTTTTTTTAACTTAAAAAACGCTAAATACCGTCAAATTACTCAAAGTAAATACGGAAGCCCCATTGTTTTCCGGAAAAATCTTATAAAAGTGTTTACTTTTTATTCTTTGTGTTAGTAGTTTCGTTTCAATAAGTTTGTAGAGTTCTACGACTTAGTCAAATGTTTGGTTTTTTATGACATAAACTTACATAAAAAAAATATTATCGCATATAATTTGGTCCTATTACTTATAAAGTTTGGAATATATATATAATATAGTCTAAAATGTCATTTTATATTGTTTTAATTTTATTTGTTTACAAAGTTAATTCTCAGAGTACTAGCACTAGTTGTATGATTGTGAACTCTACAATTTTGGATTTGCCGAAGGTAAGCAAGAGTACTGTATTTCTAGTATTTTATTTTTATGCCTCAATAAATGTGAATATTAGAAATTACCATTATTATTATTATTGTATTTATTAGTTAATAGAAGAATATTATATTGTAGATACAAAAGAATTGTTTATTAATTTATTATACAAAAATCGAGAGGCCAGTCGTAGCGCAGCGGCACGAAGTGTGACTGTAAAACCGACTGGTTGTGGGTTCGATCCCCACTCGAGGAGATGAAATATTTACTTAAATTTATATTTCCATTTCTTCGCTCTGGTGTCGAGGCTAAGCGCGGCGTTGAGTTCTGCCACTCAACACGCAATGCCTCCAGAATTCGGCAGAAAGTGGGGAACGGAGTGTCTCAACACTAGGTTCCCTCTGCCTACCCTGCTGTGTGCGGGATACAGCGTGAAGCTGATTTGATTTTTTTGATTTTTGAGTTATATTAACAAGTAACTCGAAGATTACATATATTTCTCTATAAGCTATTGTAGGACTAAATTGTAATAAACATATCTATTTCTCAGCTTCACGCTGTATCCCGCACACAGCAGGGTAGGCAGAGAGAACCTAATGTTAAGACACTCCGTTCCCCACTTTCTGCCGAATTCTGGAGGCATTGCGTGTTGAGTGGCAGAACTCAACGCTGCGCTTAACCTCGACACCAGAGTGAAGAAATGGAAATATAAATTTAAGTAAATACTTTATTTCCTCGAGTGGGGATCGACCCACAACCAATCGGCTTTACAGTCACACTTTGTGCCGCTGCGTCACGACTGGCCTTAATCACCAAGAATAGACCCTACCAATACTTAACGATTCTAGCTTTAACATTAAAACATTAATTAAAATGGCGCTCAAGCGAGCCTGTGTAAATAAAAAAAATGACGTTACGGGTGACAAAATTTAATAAAAGATACGGAAATAAAAGGCATTTTTCTCCTCAGCTCGATGGTAGATGGTATTTTGCGGCGGTGGCCACAAATTTCAACGAACAAGTCGACTGTGCCATGGTCGATTTTAACCATAAAACGAATAATACAACCGACATATCAGTAACCTGGGTTGTTAACAATACAGCTAGTTTCAATAATGGTTCAGTTTTCCTGAGGGATGAAGTCAACGGTGGTGATTTGCTTATTGTAAAATATAAAGGTATGAAAAATACTTATTTACAATATTTTCTTTCCTAAGTGTGGAATAACATTTTAAAAATGTTTAAAAAATATAAAGGTATTTGTGTTTTTTGTTTGTGTATTTCTAAGCAAAGTCAGAGAAGACCTAATGATACATTACTCTGTCTTTTCGTCTACTTAAATATTGTGGTGACCTTTTAGGCTTTTTGTCCAAAGTAAATAAAGGAAGTAAAAGTATTTTATAATTAGATTTGAATCATCGCAATGACCAGTCAGGCAGGATAATAAAAAATAACTTAATAATATTCTAATAATATTTTAACTTAATAATATTCTAATTTATCTGTTAGAATTAAAACATTTTAATTTATGGACAAGCAGTTCTTTCTTTACCATATTGGGTCTGTGCCCAGAACTAATATCCGCAGGGATTTCAACTGTTCTGTAAACTATTACTACTTAACCAATCTATTAACATTTACTTTTACTTTTTAACTGAGCCGTATTGGTGAAGCCAAAGAAGATTGATATTATATATTATATTTGAACCACGAGGTGTAGCAGAAGCACAAGGGTGGAACTGTAAGGCGACGATTGTGGGTTCGATCTCCTTTCGAGGGACAATAATTTAAAAACAAGCATTTACCGTAATATGTCCTGTAAAGTATTACATCTATATTAATAAGTTTTACTTTTCATCCGAGCTCTATATTTCTCTATTTTCTCGTGCCTTACATTCCTAATATATTTATATATCTATGTTAGGGCACTTCTGTCTTGTCAGAGAACGCTATAGGAATGTCTTAATACTTTATTTTGTAATTTCAGATAATCGTACCTTAAAATATTCAGTGTTGGGAGTGGATTATGAGCATTACATTGCTTTGTACGCTTGTGCTGATAACGTAGACGGAAGTATAACATGTAAGTGAATTGTAAGAGTAAGTGAAAGGAGAAGGAGGTTCCTTCAGTAACTTAGAGTTAGGGAATTTCGTTTCTTATTAGGATATTTCCGTTATTCCCTTACGCCGAATTCTTGAGGCAGTGCGTGTTGAATGGTGGATCTCAACACCGCGCTTTGCCACGTTACCAAACGAAAGTACGGAATATTTCAGCCCTCTAACTGGGAATCGAATACAAAACCGTTGCATTGATAGTAGCGCGCCTGTGCCCTGCACCCCTTACCTTAAAATAGGAAACAATATTAAAATAGTAAAAGTATAATGAAAGGAAAGTTTCTATGATTTTCTCATTATTCTTTAAAACAGACAATAATAATATAAGTAGATAGATAATTTATTTATAAATTCAACAAATTTATCAAATTTCTAATATAAACACAAAAAATAAATAATAAATTGTACTGTATAAAATAAAGCAGATTTTCGTCAGTCAATACACCATGCCTCCAGAAGTGTCTTAATAAAAACGGAATATCTTAACACTACGTTCCCATATCCTCACTGCATACTATGCTATGCGCGGGTAGTGATCAAACATGACAGCACATATACAGTGTGAAATGAATGTGGTTGACCTCCAATTGACCGTAACGTTAAACTTTATTGTTATAAGAGTATAGGCACGCCCGGATGAGCACGGATGGGCAGTTGAAAAAATACAATTTTTTCTTACACCTACAAAAAGGTTCTGGCTTATTATTCCATTTTTTATCTTATATCTTGATTCCAGCTATTTTAATGGACTGATATTGTATTTGACTTAATAAAATCTATGATAATCTCATGGATTTCGAAACACAACGCCGCGTTTTGTCTAAATTATGGCATAATATTGGCATTGCGTGTTGAGTGGCAGAACTCAACGCCGTGCTTTCGAAACCAGAACGAAGAAATGGAAATATAAATTGCATTTTCTCGAGTGGGAATCGAACCCACAACCAGTCAGTTTTACAGTCACACTTTGTGCCACTGCAATACGACTGGTCTCAGTATACATCTACTACTATAAAATCGAAAAAAAAGTATATTCTATAGTATTTATTAAATTACAGATGAACTATGGAAATTGACGCGTTCGCTTCATCTAAAAGCAACCGATGCTTCGAAACTAGATCAGACCGTGCGAAAATACGATTTGGAGAACTCGACGTTTATTTTCTTCAAAAATTCAGAAGATTCGTGCAAAATTAACGCCGCGAACCATTTGAACCCAGCTACCTTGATTATGACGTCGGCTGCCACTTTTGCTGTGCTTCGAAGGCTATATTAGAAAAAAAGTTGCTATACAATTTTTGTATATGTATAAGAATGTTATCTAATTTAAGATTTTTTTTTTAATCTATAATAATATATAAGCTGTTTTTATAACTGCAGCTTAAATCATTTGGTGTCTACTTTCGCACTTCTTGTTTGTATATTAGTTAAATTATTAATTTCTGTTTAAAAGAAAAACAATAAAAAAATGTAAAGAAAGCTTGGTAGTTTTATTAGTTATTAAGTACTAGGATATTTGAATTTGCTATTAATATTATGATTAATAAATGTTATAAAAAAATTACACTAAGAAATATATTTAACTTGATAAAAGTAAATCTTTTAGAAGTGACATCTTGCGGTTCGGAGAGGAAACTCTAACTCTTTCGCTCTGTGATACCCCTATAAAGAGCTCCAGCAGCAAATTCCTAGGATATTTTGTAGATGGAGTTGAAAATAAATACAAAAAACCGATCAAGTGCGAGTCGGACTCGGCTAGGCTAGGAAGAAAAAGTTATGAAAATTGTCAAATTTAAATTTGCAAGCGTAATCACAAATTATATATGAAAGTATTACAAATATATTTTTAGTAATAATTTAGTAATAATTTATTTAGCTGATTGTTATAGTTATCTTACAAATATCGTTTTTTATATATACAGAGCGAGGAAATAAAATTAATTAATTCCTTCAAATGGGAATCAAACCCACAACTGTTGACGCGGTATCACTGCTCCACGACGGTCTCAATTTTAATGCAAATATTAAAATTTAACCTGAAAATGATCAATCTAAAGAAATTTCTATCCAATCGAGGAATACCGTTACTTATTATGATTACGGCAAGTGTTTACAACATTCAGAGTTAGAGATCCTTGACTTTTACGGCAGTTTTTACACCCGCGAACGGTGAGTTGAGTACCGCTGGTACAAACCGACAAACTTGTACTTGTACTTCGAAAAACAAGCAAAATATATTTAGAACCTTATTTTAATAGATATAAAATATATATTATTAAAACATAAGATTTCTTGATGGTAAAAGAATTGTTTTAGTATACGAGTTGATTACAGTAATGCCCGAAGGTGAAATAGTGGGAAGGAGTTTTCTTTGGCGGTTTGCAAGAGGATAGACGATATGTGAAGTCGGTAAGTGTTCTAACAAATTAGATACAGCTTAGGTTTAGATAGAATTAGTACTCGTGTTTTTTTCTTTTGTTTTCTTGTAGATTCTGGAGTATTAAAGTTGATTAAAATACTAATAAATTAAATTAAAATCGTCACTGTTAAGTGGCGGAATTCAACGCAGCTTTTTGTTTTGCTACCAGTTCGAGGAAATATAAATAATTTATCTGCATACAGCAGGGTACACAGAGGGTACCTAGTGTTAAGACACTCCGTTCTTGACTTTTCGCTAAATTCTGGAGGCATTCTATGTTGAGTGGTAGAATCCAACGTTGCGGTTTGCCTCGAAACCAGGGCGAAGAAATGAAAATATTAAATATTTCATTCCCTCGAGTGCGGATCGAACCCAAAACCAATCGCGTCTACAGTCAAATACTTGTGCTGCTTTTTTTTTATAAAATATCTAATATTCTCTGTAATATTTTTCATATAAAAACTTAAGAAAGTAAAAAATACTACAATGGAATATAAAGAGGATTAGTATAAAACAGTCTCAGATTGTTGTCGTTTTACGATATTAAAATAATTATGCAAGCTCACACTATTGGATAAAATTATTAGTTTCAATTTGGTAAAAGCTTTTAAAGTACTATATAATTATTATAGATGGGCTATGTCATTAGATAAATATTTTAAAATTCAATTTTAATTATGTATGATGTATTAGGTATTTCTCGAAAAAAAAATTGGGTAGCGAAATCATTTGAGGCAAGTTATGGGGGAATGGAAGTGAGATGAATTTTTAGATATTTCATAACAAAAAATCATTACAAATTATGTTTGTAAATCATTTCAAATAAAGGCCCTGAGGAGGGCGTCGTGGCCCAGGGGCACAACCGTCGCGTTACAGTCGTGTGACTGTAACGCGACGGTTGTGGGTTCGATCCCTACTCGAGGAAATGAAATATATATTTAAATTTATATTTCCATTTCTTCTTTCTAGTGTCGAGACAAAGAGCGGCGTTGAGTTCCTCCACTCAACATGCAATACCTCCCAAATACGGCGGAAAGTGGGAAACGGAGTGTCTTAACGCTAGGTTCCCTCTGCCTACTCTGCTGTGTACCATGCTGTGCGGGGTGCAGCGTGAAGCTGATTTCATTTATTTTAATTAAATTTATTCCAAATAAAATTAATGTACTTCCCGTTGACCTACAATCCTGAAATTGGTACGGAAGCCTCAGTGGCTGAGTTTTATTTTTATGGAAAAAGACAAGGCAAACAAACATACGGTTTACCTGATGCTAAGTGATTATTACCGCCCACGACCCCGTGTAATACCACAGGAGCTACAGGTGCATTGCCGGCTTGGACCCAGGTCGTATCGAACTGCCGCAGGTAGGCCACAGTTGCGTGGCACGTGGAATGAAGTTCTTACGAAACCGCACAGGAGTGTAATGCCACGTATCCATATGATCTAGATGGTACTTGACTTTGTGACGTACTGTGCAGTTAGAAAATCAGCGGCAGGTAACAATTCAAACGGTTCCGGTAGGGAAACGCGCGGCGCTTCAACTGAAATTTATTTCGGCACTAGTCGACGTTTTCCCGAGAAACACTAAACAGCGTCCGCTGTGTTAACATAGCAATGAATACTAGAATTCTATAATATGTCATTGATATGCAAAAGAAGCAGCGTGGGGACAGCACGCTGCTTTGAGGAACACCAGCGTTCGCGGGCATGTATTCGGAGCAAAAATCGTCGACAGCTACCTCGATAGTGCGGAACTTGCGATCCACTTGCATACATTCTCGGAAAGTCCGTAGGATCAGAGTTGCAAGGAGCTCACCATGCCATACTAGATCGAAGGCCTCTGCCATGTCCAAATTAACTATCAGGCCCTCTTCCTTGCTTTCCATAGCCATAGCCCATTTGTGGGCTAGGTAGACCAGAAGATCACCGGTTGAGCGACCAAGCAATAGGCCTGTAGTTAGAGGAATCGGAACCATCGCCTTTCTTCGGGATCGGGTAGATATGAGCGCTCTTCCATGAGTCTGGGACTACGCCGATTGAGTAAGAGTGCCGAAACAAACGCATTAGCGCCGGTGTCAGCTCAGGAGCACACGGAGCACTAAAGGAGACATGCCATCTGGCCTACTCGACTTCTGGACAGAGCTCGCCTAACAGCTTTTTGGTTGAACTTCACCTCAGGAATTGAGCTCTGGCACCGCGGAATGGTCGGCGGCGTTGTTCTTCGGTTGTCCAAAGTCGAGTTTGAGGCAAAGAGAGGACCCAGGTGATCGGCTTTCTTTTTCGCCGTATGGACCAAGATGTAAATGACATCTGTGCGTAATGGCGGAAGCCAAGGCTGGTTTATGTCACCAAATGCCACCTTTGACAGCGCCCATAACATGCAGACTTCCAGTTCCACACGGGTAGCTCTCAAGCTTCACATCTATTTTGGCGATAGATGAGTCCGACTCGCACATAGCCATTTTTTATTTAACTAGGCGTAGTAGTAGTATAATATATAAACACGTTCTCAACATACACCTGAATAGCAAAATTATTTATCACAAGCCAAAATACTTTTTGTTTCTTAACAAAAACTAAAACAACCGCGGCGTAATGGAGCAAATGAACCGAGAAACATTGCGGTCAGTTGTTTAGAGGACAACGGTATAAATTTTTTGTATACTTATTTGACACCATCGAGGCAAAGTAGTTACATGCGATAGTGACAATAGTTTCGATTCCCACTCGGTGGTTTAATTTTTCTCAAGTTCAAATTGAAAAAAAGGAAGTGTTTGAATAAAAAAAATATTTTCTTTTTTAGGTCGCCATACAACGTTTGACTGTAACCACGACGGTTACGGGTTCGATTTTTACCTGGGAATTTTAATGACGTAAATACCCTTTACATCATTTTTACTGTACGCTGTATCCTCGTAGCTCCCATCAGCGAAACTCAACGTTTCGTTTTGCCTCGTTACCAGAGCGATAAAATGCTCATGTTAAAAATTTAATTCTCGGGTGGGAATCGAACCCACAACCCGTCGCGTTTAGAGTCGCACGCTTGTGCCTCTACGTCTGGCCTCCTTCAGTTTCTTACAACATAGCCACAGGAAGCTTGCTAAGCTTTTAATGAACACTAAAGCTACCCGTCGGTCTTCATTAGTATTTGGAATACCTAACCTAACCGAACTACTGTATGGTTAGATTTACAAGATGTATACACGTTACGTGTAATCAAGCTTACGGGGATTAGATTTGGAATTAAAGTACAATATTGACTATTTCCTAATATGGTTGAATTTCTGAAAGAGAAAATGAAACGGATTTAATATTTTTTATTGAGTTCTTGAAGAATTCGGTGGAAACTGGGGAGTGGAGTGCCTTAACGCTAGGTTCCCAGTTTCCCTTTGCATATTCCGCTATTTACGGGATACACCGTGGAGTTAGAAAAAAATGTTGTGAACATTTTAAATTGGAAATGCCAAGAAACATTTGTGATGTATATACGGATACGTGTTTAAATACATTTTTTTTGGAATATTTGAAGATATTCTAATAAATCTTGTATAGGACAAAACGGGTATCGAGCACTAATTTAAAACATTCTATTTTTACTGTGCGAATTCGAATAGATTCTTTATCTTGCATTAAAAACAAAAAAAAATACAAAAAACGTGATATGTGAGTGAAGGAATAAACTTTTACTTTCTCGAGTAGAAATCGAATCCACAACTGTTGCGTTCACATTCAAACGATGTGCCACTGCGCTACGATGGCCTGAGAAGCTATATTTTAATAAAAAAATTGCAATTCCCCCGAAATAATAGGAAATAAAGGTATTATTAGGTATGTATTTAATTTAAAGCTCATACTCGCACGTACCACAGTCGCACCTTTGCAAAGCAAACATAGTCCAATAAGAGATTTTCATTAGAAGATGCATTTCTAGCTTCGTTCGTGTAACCCCTACTATTTGTATCCGATGGCAAATTTTGTATAAGTTTTATATTTAGACATATTTACTTTTGACGTCAGAGTGTAAAAATCTAAATTTTAAATATTTTATTTCTTGTAGTGGGAATCGAACTCACAACCTGTCACGCTTACAATCACACGCTTGTTTATGCCATTGCGTAGTTACGGCCACGGCCGGTCGTCTAATGAAAAGCTAACGATGTGCTTTTTATTCACCAAACATTTTGTATACACTATTATTATTTGTGCTACACATATATGAAGCTTTAAAATAGCTTTACGCAGTATTCCCTTATAGCAGGGCCTACCCTGCTGTAAGGAGGGGGAGGGGAGCATCTTAAAACTAGGTTCCTTCTACTTATAGAAGGAACCTAATTTTAAAATACTCTATCGTACCACCCAAGGCAAGCAAATGAAGATAATTTACTTACCAAGCTAAGAGTTAATCTTACAACCATTGCACGAGTATGTGTAATATGGGTTGACTGAGAGGATGTATTTTTGATTTCAATAACAAACTTTATTTTATATAATAAAATACTTTTTACTTGAGGCTGTCGTGGCGTAGAGGCCCAAGGTTCCGATTTGTGTGTATATTCACTAACATTCAATTAAATTTCTTCGCTCTGGTGATGTGGCAAAGCGAAATGTCTCCAGGATTCGGTAAGCGGGGAGCGGGGGTTTTTTAATGGGAACGAATTGTTTTAACACTAGGTTCCCAAGTCCCCTCTGCTTACCCTGGTACGTACGATACAGTGTGAAACTAAAAATATATATATATAATATTTTAAATAAATGCCAACAAATAGTAAGGATTTACAAGCTAGAAATGTTTTGTAAATTCTTTTTCAAGCCACTGTTCACATTCGCTTACTAACACGTGGACTAGGAAAAAGGATTAAATCGATCCAATTTTGCCTGATATTGCCGCCTCTGCATTTGCTCGAACATTTTCGATGATGTTTCATGCACGGCTAACGTCATATGGGGTCTGTACTATGAATTTCTTTGATTGGTCCAAAACTTGGCTTTTTTGATGTATAAATGTAAAATCTAGATATTATACTTTATGGACGGATAGAGAGGACCTAGTGTTTACCGTTAATTATGTGATCAGTTGCTGAACTCAACGCCGCGCTTTGTCTTATTAAAATAATAAATTGTTAAATTGGATCCACAATAGGGCCGCTGCGACACGACGGCCACATTTACATATAAAAAATTTTATGACAGCAATTTATATATAAGCATTTATGATTTAAAGTTATGGAAAAGGCAAAAAAGATGTCAACCTTTACATATTTTTTTAGCGTTATATGAACAATTGAAATTCTTTAAAGGATATTATTATTGAAACTGGTGATACTTTGAATTTTTCACGTTTTCATTTAGTAATTTGTGGGGATCGAACCCACATCCGGCGCGTTATAGTCACGCCCTTGTGCCACAATAGCCTCAATTAATTTAGTTAACTTTTATGAAAAAAATATTTTACTAGTAAATAATTGTAAAATTTTACTTTGTCAAAAGAATATTAAAAAAGCTCTTGTACATATTATATTGTAGCTTCCTGTAATACTGACAACACGTACATTTTTTATATTATTAATTAACTATTCAGCCTGCAGAATGTGGGGCACGGAAGTGTTAAGAAGTAAATAGAAACGGAGTGTTATGACACTGGATTTCCTTCTGCCAAAACTGGCAGTATACCGTACAAATACGGTATACTTCGTGAAGCTAAAAAAATATTCAAATTCTGATTTCACTGTCTGGTTCTACTTCTAAAAATTTATTACGAAACGTATTGTTTCGAATTCGAGCAGAAATTTCATAAAATATTCTCAGGGTACTAGGTTCCCTCTGTGTACCCTGCCATTTGGAAAAAATAATCCTTTGTTTTTAGTTCATAATATTGATATAGTGCGTCAAGTAGCTAGAGGCGAAACGGTAGCCCGAAACGCGTTTTATTTCAAATATTTGTACGAAAAATACAGCATTGGTTATTCAAAGGTTTATCAATACAGCGCGTTTGGATATCGTTCTTTTTTCGATGCGCTTGAACTGAGCAGCTATGGAAGTAGTGTTAGTAGCGTACAGACAGGTAAATTCAGTTATTTGATATTGAATTAGTTTTCTTTCTTTATTTTTATATAATAAACATTATATATTATACATATAAATCTTACTTAAGTTCTCTGTTATCAATACAAACCGCATTAAAGTGTGTTGAACAATTTAAAAGAAGAGTCTCTCGTGCACTAGAGTATTATCTACAAAAGGGTTAACTTTTGTTGTATGTTAAATATTTATTTTATTCTGTCCTTAAATATTTCTTTCATATAATACAATACAGTAGATACAATAAACTTATATTGCACACAAAGAAATATAAAAAATATGAACAACATAAATATCTTAAATTCTTTAATTTTGCTTTTTTTTAACATTCATTGCTACACAAATACATAATCTGTGAAAAAATCAATTGACTAACTATCACGGTTATTGAGATACAGCCTGCTTATAGACGGAGAGACAGACAGACAGACAACGAAATCATACTAATAAGATCCCGTTTTACTGTTTGTACAAATCTATAATTTTTAAATTTTATGCTAAAACCCACACAAGGTGGAAAAATACAATATTTGGATGCACCGAGACGAAACATGAAATTTTGATCAGTGTACGCTTTTGTTTCAACGTAACCTCTATTGACATGTTCGAATAAATATAATATGATTTATTAAAAGCACGTTTTCATATATGTGTGTTTATTCATATGTATTTTTCAGTTTCACGTATTATCACATACACTAGAATGTGTCAAGTCAAACCTTTGACTCGAATCCACCTGGATTCGAGGTATTCTGTATTAAGTGGTGGAATTTAACGCCGCGCTTCCTTTTACAAGAATAGTAAGTTATTATAATAAAGCTGAACATTTTCTAATGTTTAATATATATACAGCTTCACGCTGTATCCCGCATATAGCAGGGTAGGCAGAAGGAGCCCAGTGGAAGACAATCCGCTCTCCAATTTCCGTCTAATTCTGGAGGCATTGCGTGTTCGGTGGTGGAACTCAACGCCGCGCTTTGCCTTGACACCAGAGCGAAGAAATAATAATATTAAATATTTCTTGAGTGAGACTTGAACCCACAACCTGTTGCGCTTACAGTCATACGCTTGTTTCCCTGTGCCATGACTAGCCTGGTTTCTAAAGTTTAATTTTAATATTTCTCTAATTTCAACGTATTTTTTTCCTATACCATATTTAGTACTAGTATTTTTTTCCTTTGTTAGTAACAAAATAGTAATGATACTATGCGTATGCAAACTTGGAAAACTACAAGATCTTCTATATTGTTTATAAATCTTAATATTCATACATAATTATATAGACAAACGACTAAGTTTATTAGTATACCAAAACAATGTTACTACAAAATTAATTAAAAACTATTTCGACTGGAATCAAACCTACAACTACGGCGTTTATGGTCAGATATCGTTGCTTTTATTGTAATTATTATATCAAATTGCAATGAATATATAAACGTTTTAAATATACCGGATGATTGGTAGATAAACAAACTGATACAGATGATGATAGATTTCCAGCTATTTTTACCTCATATAGTATGATCTGAAATTTTATCGTTTTCGAGATATTGGCCATTCAAAAAATATCTAAATACCAAATCAAGTACAAATATTTTGCGTGTTTTTCCAATGATTATTAGTATTATGTAACATGAATGGATGATGATGGATGACAAAGTCTGAAAACGTTAAAGAAATTTGGTACAAGCTGTAATTTTCAACTGTTGTGTGTGTGTGTGTGTGTATTTTTTCTAAGTTTTATATCTGAAAAATGTTGGTCTTTTAATTTCAAAAACATTCTCACTTTGTTCTCTTTCTATTGATACTAAACTAATGTTCTTCTTATCATACGTTTTTAAGATATAACGTAATTAATATAAAAAAATAATATAAAAACTCCCAAAAAGCAGAATTTCTCAAATATTTTCATGTAATATTTTGTCGTAAAAGTCCTGAAGAAAACTAGGAAAAAATAACAGACTTAATAAACCTTCTGTTCATAAACTGAGGAGATTTTTAAAAGACTAACTTAGCAAGCTTAAGTCGCAGGAGAACTTTTGATTACCTACTTCACCTAAGTTTTTTATAATGTAAAGTTTTTAAAGTAACATAAATAAAATTATTCCAATAAACATCTAGATGAAAGAAATATAAGAAACGTATAATAACTTTTTACTTTTACGTTCTTTTTTATAATTTATAACTTAGGTAGGGTTTCTGTATAATTCTGATAAAACAATGAAGATAACGATGTATTTGTTGAAATCTATAATTCTATATTATGTTTACTCTAATCTCAGGAAGTATTTATTCGAAACGAAAAATTAATATAGTGTTTTAACACTAGGTTCCCTCTCCCTATCCTGCTGGGTGCGGGATATAGCGTGAAGCTGATTTAAAACGACGATAATTGGTTTCCACAACATGGTAGATCCGTAAAGCTCCTCAAAAATCTACAAAGGAAAAGTAGTAAAGTGCTTTGCTCGGTAAAGAGGCTACTCTTTACCGGAGGTTCTCTCTTTTACTCTTTACTCTTTATCTTTATTTCTCTGCGGAATCTGCGAATTGTGGGTCGGAAAGATTTAAAGTTTAATGTTTTTTCCTTTCTCTTCCTTTCAGCCCCTACGAAGTCTGTTTGTCTTGGAAGTTGGAAGGGCTTCTATATGCTGCATGATAACCACTTATAATTCATTTCATTTCTTCACTTTTGGCATTTTGAACGTACTGGTTGAGTAGTGATTACAATTCAATACAATATCACGTTGTATGGAAAATATAATGTGAATTAGGCAATATAGTTTTATAGTTCTCCGAAAACACCTGTCTATAATATCAGCTTTATAGCAGGGTAGACAGGGGGAATCTAGTGTTAAGAATCTCCCTCCACCACATTCAGCCGATTTCTTTTAATTGGCGTAACTCAACGCCGGGCTTTTTGCCTTGGTGCTGGAGCGAAAAAAGAAAAATTTAAAATATTTACTACGGCTTCTCTACGCGAATTTATTTTAAGTTGCTTTAAAATTTAAATAAATCTAAATGGCCACAACAACCTATCTTGAGGAATCATACATGACACATTATAAGTTCGAAAGGTATCTCTAACAGGTACAGTAGATTGATTACCCTAATAATCAAAATCATTAATGAGATTTAATATAGTCTAGCCTTCCTTATTAAATAGACTATCCAACTTAAAAAGAGCTTCTTAATTGCTTTTAAACTTTTAATTCAAACTATTAGTTCCTGAGATAACCGTATTCAATCAAGAAAGCCCTTCAATTTTATAATGTTAGTATAGATTTTTCAGAAGAAGGGAAGGCATTCCGTGCTCAACTTTCGATATATTGTATGCTGAGTAGGGGAACTCTAAGTATCCTTTGTCTAAATATTTTTTTTGGGTAAATATAATGTGAAGTTTTCAGTTTTGTGAGTCTGATTGTAAACTCAGTGAATTCGATTCCCATGCGGGAGAATAATTAGACATATTATTATATTTAGACATTTCTTTCCCATTCTTATAGAAATAGAAATTCATTGATCTATATGGAGAACGGAGTGTCTTGACATTATGCCTTTGCTTTCTTTGCCTTTGCTACTATGAAGTGATGCTAGAGATAAAAAAAATCTATTTTATTATACAGGTAGAGTAAATTAATTGAGTTTAAATCTTCACAAAGTAGTGTTCCGCAGTTAATACAAGGCAATTTCCGCTTCGGTAGAAACAATTAAAGTATCAGACGCGGTTAGCTGTGGCCGACAGTTTAACTACGTTTGTAGTACATTGGATGTTATATTCTTTATTACGTGTTTCGTTAAAAGTTTAATGTACATCTATCTCTATATCATTTTTTTGGATTATTAAATCAGAGTGTCTAGACACTAAGTTTGTGAAGATGTCTACTGGATACTTTTGAACTATTGCGTTTTGGGTGACGAAACTAGTACATATATAGATATTTTTAGCCTTCATGGCTATTTGGATATTACAAAATTTAACTTTTAAACATAATTTAAGTGATTCAGTTTAAAAAAATGGTGTATATCATTCTGTCAGTAAGTTTTACGGCGTTTAGTTCTGCCACTCAACACGCAATGCTCCCAGAATTCGGCAGAAAGTGGAGAACGGAGTGTTTTAACACTAAGTTCCCTCTGCCTACCTTGCTGTGTGCGGGATACAGCGTGAAGCTGAAGTTTTCAGAAATTACATATATGTATATAAGAGAATTGTATGATTTCTTTTCTTATGTTTTATTTTTCTTTTCTTAATAAGCTAAATAGTAAAAAAGAACTGAAGACGGTTGTGGCGCAGCGGCACGAGGTGTGACTGTAAAACCGCCTGGTTGTGGGTTCGATCCCCACTCGAGGAGATGAAATATTTACTTAAATTAATATTTCCATTTCTTCGCTCTGGTGTCGAGGCTAAGCGCGGCGTTGAGTTCTGCCACTCAACACGCAATGCCGCCAGATTTCGGCAGAAAGTGGGGAACGGAGTGTCTTAACACTAGGTTCCCTCTGCCTACCCTGCTGTGTGCGGGATACAGCCTGAAGCTGAGTAAAAAAGAAACATTAGGAGCTTTACTCTTTTCTAACTTGTTTCAAGCAAGATGTTACCGAATTCCAATTTTCAGTATATATAAATAAATATTGTAAGAGCGCGATAGTGCGACAATTTACGACACGCGTGGCTGTGCACGTACAAGATAGCCCTGTATCGGGTCCCTGGGGCACGTGACGCTATGGGGTCGAAAGTGGGTACGATTTATTTTAAATTGTACTATACTAGTTGTATGCTCCTGCGTTGCTTTATACGGGGTATGGGGTGGGGTAGGTTACTACCAAAGATAATTGTGAAATTATGAAATTTGGCCATAGTTTTGTGTAAATAATTAATGTTAATTTTTTAATACCTTTTAAAAAGATTAAAAAAAGTGGGGAACGGAGTGCCTTAACACTAGGTTCCCTACGGAATACATCGTGAAGCTTATAAAAAGATAGATATTCAAATAAGATCATGTAAAATATATATTGTTTTCTTATAAATATTTAATTTTAATTAGAGAACAATGTTATATAAGAGATAGCTATTCAACACCGTACCCAATAATAACCTAGTGCCAAGATCTCCGCTTTTCAACCGAATTACTCCAGTCAAAATTGTTAAAACAAGGAAATGAAAATATTTAATTTCCTCGAGTTGGGAAAATTCCACAAATATCATGCTTACAATCAAATGCTGTTCAAATGCGGCACGACAGCATCTGATCTTATATAGAGTCTTTTTTAGCTTCACGCTGTATCCTGTACATAGCAGGGTAGGCAGAACCTGGGAACCTAGTGTTAAGACACTATGTTCCTATTAGGACACATCCGGTCCACGAAATTCTGGAGACATTGCGTGTAGCGCATAATAAAGTACTTAAACCAAAAAAATATGAATTCTTCAATATCGACGAAAGTACTCCATAAGATAGTTACTTCCTATCGTTATAATCCCAAGCGAGTCCAATATTCTTTGTACTTTAATATTGAAGGACGGTACGGTCGACAATTTAGGATTCACTCGGGTACGAGACGGATTGTTTACTTGTAAATAAAATATCAAATGTAGCTTTTATTTGTGTATGTATTTTTCGAATATGTCAAACCGTTATATAAATTATTTGCAATCTAATCAGCTTCACACTGTTTCCCGCAGACAGGAGGGTATGCAGAGGGAACCTAGTGTTAAGACACTCCGTTCTCCAGTTTCCGCTGAAATTTTCGAGGCATCGTGTGAGTGGAAAAACTCAACGCCGGATTTCGAATTGGTGCCAGAGCGAATAAATACATTTATTGATCAATAATAATTCATTTCTTCGCGTGGAGATCGAACCCACAACCGTCGTGTTTTGTACCCCTACGCCACGACGGGCTTGAGGTCTTTTTTGTAATCTGATAATAGCAAAAGAAACATAATGATAAATAATGATAACACTAAAACAACTAAGCCTGGGTCGGCAGAAGAACTTTAACTTTAAAGTACTGCCTTCATCACGAACACCATTTCCAGACATTGTGTGTTGAATAGCGAAAGTCAACGTTAACAAAGTAAAAATAACAATAACTCGTCGCACGTAAGCTTTGTCATTGGGCACGGCATCAAGGTCGCTGTCGAGGGTTTTTGCTCCGAATACATGAACGTTGGTGTTCCCCAAGGCTGCTTGCTGTCCTCGTAGCCTCTCTTGTCTAATTTCGTAAGTGTAGGTTGGATACCAGATTTTGATTACGGAGCGAATAAAATTGGTAAACTTATGATTGTGGGCGTATGCACTTATTTTGTATAGGATACTATATAACTAGGAATATAATAATTATTTTTGTCTATGAAACACTTACAAATTTTACCTTTTGGGATTTTTTCCTAAATTTCCATTTCAATTTCTCAATTCGTGCCAAATTTTAAAGCTATAGGTCCACGGAAAATAGGTTTAGGTTATGTATTTCATACAAAACTCAGAAAACGGTGCATAAATGCTCGTATCTTTTGATTGTGTTGCACAGAAAAAATTAAACTCCTAAAGTTTAATTTTTTCTGTGCTCCAAGGGACGGTAGACTACTATATTTGATATAAATTTTAACTCGTAAATGAATGTATATTCATGCGAACTATATACACGATAAAGTCTCGACATTTACAACATACAGACAGATACGCAGATCACAAACGGATCCTATAAGGGTTCCGATTTTTCCTTTTACTAAGTTATACGGGACCCTAAAAACATGCGTAAATATAAATTACAAAACTAATTTAATTCTTCTACTTTAAAATGTAATAACGCTTTAGTTACTTAGTGTTTCAGCGAATTAAAATCATAAATCAAGCAATTAGGTAACAAAGTGCAGAGTGCAAACGTCCGTTTTACTTAACGGCTTCCCTTGACACCTGTTAAAAGTTTTCCATTTATACTTAAATTTATATTTTGAACCTTATTTGTAAAGATATAAAGATCATAAACTTGGAAACTAACCAATCTTAATTTCTATAGTGTAAATGAATGCTTTCAGTAAATAACAATATGAGTCAAAGTTCTTAAGAAACTGGACAAAAAGTGTAGAATTTAATTTCAGGTAAATAAAATCGGGATTCAGTCATCTATAAGTATTTATATGTCACAAATATTGTGAGGCTCATTGTAGCGCAGGGGCCACAAGCATGCTACTGTAAACGTGACAGGCTGTGGGTTCGATTCTCCCTCGAAAAAATTGTAATATTTTCATTTTCCTCGCTGTAGTAACGGGACAAAGCGCGGCGTTGAGTTCTACCACTCAACACTCAATGCCTCCTCAGCGGGAAGTGAGGTACAGAAGTATCTTAATGGGGACGAAATGTCTTAACACTAGATGGACAATGCACAGCCGAAACCACTGGATGAAGGAAACTAAAATAGTAAATGCTAAAGCATAAACGTACGTCTTTACAGTTACGTCGTAGCGCAGGGGCACAAAATGTGACTGTAAATGTAAACTCGACAGGTTTTGGGTTCGATTCCCACTCGAGGAAATTAAATATTTATTATTTTCATTACTTCGCTCCGTGCAAGACAAGCGAGACTCGAACCCGCGCCTCCTGGGAACCTGGTCGATTTCCAGGAGGCGCGAGTTCGAGTCCCGCTACGTTCAAATTTTTATACGTTTTCTAAATAAGTATTTTTCTTTCCTAAGTGTGGTTAAAAATGTTTAAAATATCTCAAAAGTTCAACGGAAAATGGGAAACGGCGCGTCGTACTTTTGCATAACGTTTTGCCTATGTTTTTACAAACGCCGTGAAAAACGTGAAACTACTATATGAAAGGAAAATTTTATAAAATCGACCATTGTAGTTGACTATAGAAAAAGAAATATTATATTCATGTATTTCAACATATTTTATTTGCATTTACCAGTACAAAACTCTGTATTCTGCATCGCTAGGTTTTACTGGCAAATCTCTATAAAAATCCTCATGTTCACATTCTGAGATTTCATAAATAAATCTAACCCTTAGTCGTTTTCAAAAACAAACCCTAAAAATGCATTTTAAAAAGGTTTTTTTCCCCAAAAAAAGGGTAACTCTGCGCCAAAGGGCATACTTATATCCAAAAATTGACTGCTCCATTCCGGTCCGGTTCCCCCTTTGTATTAAAAGCACACTCTCAACGAAAAGCATTACGTTTTGCCCCGCGCGTCGGACATCCCTTCTCAAATATTTTGTTATTATCGAATTATTTAATGTCATGGAAAATTATTTTATTTTCACGTCGATTTAAAAATACATGGTCATCATAAATTATTGTTATCGTAACGTATAATTTTTTTTATGGTTTGTGTTGTTGTAATGTAATTTTAGGGGATCCTTTATAGAAATTTTGAAATTTAATTCACATACTCGTATAGTGTCGATGTGTTGGTTTATACAAAGGTTGATGATTGATTTTGTTTACAATTTGTGGCCATTTGTGGAGTTACTGATTTTAAAAAGGAGGAGGAGGGAGGAGGATATGTGTGCCGGTAAAATTTAATTATTTGTAAGAAATTTCGTGGTAGTAACTCAGGATCTGAAGCTGAAATCCAGAAAAATCGATGGAAACTTTCAAATTTTATAAGTAAAACGCTAAATTCGTTCATTAAAATAATTCTAAAAGTAAAGTTATAGGTAAAGCCTAGACTTGATATAAAAAGATTGAGAACCATTGATAAGGGAGTTGACAAGCAAGGCAATAAGGCACTATGAGGTACTAGAGTGAGGTGTCGCGAGAGGGACGCGAACTGAATACCGACGACCCGATTTATTTTTTATTGGCGCAAAATAATTAGGGGGATTTAGCTGACGTGGCCGATGTGTTACATGAAGGTTTGGGATAATTTTGTTTTCTTTTATTTTTTGTATATAGTATAAATGTATAATATATTTGTAATGTAATAATATATTTTATATTTCCAAATTTTTTTATTCATTTTAAATGTTTTGGATTTCTTTCGCTTTTCAAGAGATCAAATCGACAGTAACTGCGCTTATAATCAGACGCTGCTTCAACAATCCATAATAGCTAGCTCTTTTTAGGTTCATGCTCTACGTTCGATATCGTAGCAAACTACGCAGAGGGAACCTGGGAACCCGGTGTTAAGGCACTCAGTTTACATTATGACACTTCCGTTCCCTACTTTTCAAATTTTCGAAGCATTGCATGTGAAATGGCGGAACTCAAAACCACGCCTGGGACCCACTCATAAAAACTTTGAAGACTCAAACACACCATACCAGAGGGCAAGATACAATCAGCTTATTCCACAAGAATCCAGAGTCGTACGCGAGGTAATTAGTAAATCGTTGGCGGTAGTTTCATATAATGATAATGCCAACTGATAGACGAATGCCACCTCAGCCTAGCCGTGACCACGGACTACTGCAGAATGTTCAAAATGTCGCCTTCACAAAAATTTATAACGAATAAATATACACGTTTAATCCGGTTAAATAGTTTCATTTAAAATAAATAAATTCTTTATTTATCCGTAAACATAAAATATGGAAATGTAAATAAATTTCGTATGAGTTGAAGATAAATACTGGTATTACTTGAGCTCATATAGTATAAACCTCAAATGTTTACCTTTTTCATTTTGTTAATACTATATCCAAATAAAAACCCTTGATATCCTAATTTGGAACCAACAAAGCGAAAAAATTTATTGCAGTAGGTTTATGAGGGAAATATATCAGCCTTTCTTTTTTGTCATATAAATATTCTTACATTGTTATATAATATTTTGTTTAAGTTTGAAATCTCTATCGCAATCGCTGACGTTGTGCAGTGGTACGGTGTATTACAGTAAATGACAATATAGTGGTTTCGATCGTCCCTCATAGGAATTAATTATTTAATTTACTTATTCTGGTAACAAAGCGCGGCGTTGAGTTTTCCCACTCACACAATTTTTCAAAAATTGGGCATAAAATGGGGAACAGCGTTCTATATTTTTCCCGACTGCTAAGGAAGGGTTATGTTTTTCGCGCGTATCTTGTATGTATGTATGTATGTAATATTCTTTATTACCCCGTATCTCTAGAACCGCTGAATGGATTTACATAATTGAGGTATCGTTAGATCCATCTTAGCAGCCCAGGTGTTCTTAAATAGGTAACGTTAAAAAAAAATTAGAGCGGCTGTGGGACACCATTGGACTTTGTGAAAAAAAAATGTTTTTCGAATACCACAATATGGGTATCAAATTCAAGAGCTCAATACGAGGATTTCAAAAAGGTATATCATGATTATCATTACCGACTGTTAATCCTAATGAACTATTGGGCTTGTTTATTTACTTTTTAGTTTTATGTAGTCAGGATTTTTGTTTTTATAAATATTTATTTAACATCGCGCTATATGCCGCACAAAGCAGGGTAGGCAGATGGAACCTAGGAAACTAATGTAAGAATCCTCCGTTCCACTTCCAAAAATACCTGAAGTACTTCAAATCCTAAAAACGCCAATATTACAAAGCAAAGTAAAATACTCCAAGGGACAAATACCTTTCATTATAAGTAAATTAGCAAGGAGCAATTAGTATGGAAAGGAGTACAGAATAATCACATTGAGAAGTAATTACGTTAATCACCACGGGTGTTGATGATCATTGGTCAATTAAGTTTTAAATTATTACTGTCATTTACATAATTGGGCAACATTGAGATGACTGTGGTACTGAAGCTTACAAACGTGGCGTTTGGTGCGATTTATTAAATCAGCTTCAGTAGGCAGAGGGAACCTAGTGTTAAGACACTCCGTTCCCCACTTTCTGCCGAATTCTGGAGGCATTGCGTGTTGAGTGGCAGACGATTTATTAAAGATTTTTATGATTTTGTAAATCGGTATTATAGATTTCATCATTTTGGAGCTTTTTTCTGAAATTTAGGCTTAGCTTAGCCAAAGCCTTTTCATCTCATACCTCACTCAAACTAACTTTAATACCAAATTTTGCCCCTTTTGAAAGCTTTTATTTTTCATCATTTAACCACAAATATATATTTTACAGATTTTTTCCTATGCTAGTACTAGGTTAACCAGTAGTACCTACCCTATTAATTTTGATTCCCGTTATAGTGTAGAAATACGTTTTTTGTGATTTAAGGTTATTATTTTTTAGGATTTAACCAAAAATGTATAGTTGTCACATTTTTTCCTGATCTATTGTTACATGTAGATGCTAACTGCCAAATTTTATAATTCTAGGCAAACTGGAAATACGCTATGAATTTTGATTCCCTTTATAGTGTGGAAATATGCATTTTAGCGATATAAACGGCCATGTCTTTTTAAAGTAAATATAGAAGAATTTTTATCAGGAAAGTATAGGGCCGTAGATTTGAGTATATGGTTTGAATTTCACCTCGATATCTCCAACGTTCTTGAGATAAAAGATGTTGACAAACAGACAGACAGACGGACAACCTAGTGATCATATAAGGGTTCCTTTATTCCTTAAAAAGTGCGGAACCCTAAATAGTATTTTTTTAAATGCTTGTTAAAGGACCATTAATATAAAAAGCTAATGTTCAGTATAAAAGTTAGGTATATTTTTTGTTCATTTAGTTTTGTTTTTATATTTTATATATATTTTTTCAGCTTATTGTATCTCGCGTG
Source organism: Heliconius erato x Heliconius himera (assembly GCA_013421005.1). Classification (NCBI taxonomy): domain Eukaryota; kingdom Metazoa; phylum Arthropoda; class Insecta; order Lepidoptera; family Nymphalidae; genus Heliconius; species Heliconius erato x Heliconius himera. The sequence continues at coordinate 65,937 of JAATLQ010038210.1, forward strand.
TAGCGGGGTAAGCAAAGGGATCCTAGAATTAAGACACTCAGCTTCGCTAAATTCTGGAGACATTGCGTGTTGAGTGGTGGAACTCAACGCCGCACTTCACTTCGACACCCGAGACTTCGAGAGTAAAACAATGAAGATATTAAATATATAATTTCCTCGTCATAAATATATCATTAAACCCACAGCCTGTCGTTCTCACAGTCACACTACTGGTGTCATTATATGTATTTTTTTTTTCAAGTGTCATTATATTTGTGTGTAAAAGTAGGTAATTTCTTTTAATACAGAAGTACATAATTATAACTAACAAGTTGAACTAGCAATCATATATGAAGTATTTAGGTCTTCATGATTTTTAAAACTAGCCCGAGTATTTTTACTATTTATATTAAACTTACTATTTATATAATTATTATGTACCACATACGATTATTTGGAGATTTAATACAAGGTGTATTTACTAATAAAAAAACTAGTTAAATTCGAGTTGGACTCGCCTACCTAGGCTTTCGTACAAATTTCGGGATTTTAGTTCAACGAGAAATACGGCATTTATAAAAGTTTACAAATTTAAGCTTACAGGCATATGTAGTTCATGTTCAAATTCAAATGATTCTATCATTTTATTTGAAATAAACTACATATATAAGTTTGCAATGTTTTTTTCTATGAAATACAATATTTTGCCAATTGACAGACGGAAAGATGGACTATATATAAGATATATAAGAATTTCTTTTCTCCTTTTGAGGTACGTAACTCTAAAAGGAAATAAAAAAAATTATGCAGAGGTCGTCTTCTTTCAGCATCTATTCTATTTCATTTTTGTCTATAAAGACGACGATTGTGGCTTTCATTCTCCACCGATGGAATGAATTATTTTATAATTCGAATAAAGTCACGAAAATTGGGGAGCAGAAAGGATTCACACTAGGTTCCTTCGCATACCCGACTATACGAAGGATACATCGTGAAGCTATTATTTTTAATATCTATACCATTGAAATCAAAAAAATTAAAACTACATCAACATTTACAAAACTATACCAAACAGCGTTTCCACGTTACAAAACTCCAAGTCTGCAGCCAGCCTAAAATACCCAATCACCCATTTCAAATTTAAATTTTATCACATTCACAATAAAGTAAAAAATTGCTCAAAATTCGAAAAACGCTTCGTCGCCTATTGTTCTCACATAAGAACGATTGTCGGGAGCAAGTTTTCCGTATAATCAGATTAAGGATGAACGGGAGGCGATTTGCATGCGTAATGCTGCTAAGAGCACTTTTAGACTTGTTTTGCTCTGGATTATGACTCTCTCTCTCTCTCTCTCTCTCTTTGTCTCTCTTTCTCTCTCTATTTGACATGTAAGTGTCGGTTCTAGTTTTAAGCCAAATGGGTTTTGTGTAAGCTTTATTTGGTTGTGTGTATGTACGTTTTTAACATTACGCTAATCTAATGAATAAATAATTGTATTCATTTGCGAGTATTGATGCCATTGTTGGTGGATTAGTGACTCGTTTGTGTCGGATTGATGTAAAGTAGATGTGGATTCTTAAATATAATTATGTCTAGAATCAAAGTGACGTAGCGTCGTTTAATCCACAAGATGAGGTAGAGATTATAAGATATACATTTATTTGCTTTTTAATTGTTTTTTTTATTTATTTGATTTTTAATGTAAGAAGAAGAAGCCACTTAAAAAAAAATGTTTGAAACTTGTGTTCGTAAATGAATTTATAGATTATGTCACTTTATTTTCATTTATATAAAAAATTAAAAAACATAGTTACGCCAGAAAATATATATTTTTATTTGTTCATAAAAAGCAGTCACTTTCTAAGTGCACTTATGTATAAAAAATTGTGTTGAGATTTTTCATATTAGTCATATCTAGTGATTTTTAAATCATTGAATGCAAATACTTCGTCTGGAATAGCCTTAAAACAAAAGTACTTATACACCTATACTGTAATGCAGCTTATAGTTTTTTTATTTCAGCTGTACGCTTTTTCCATTTGCATAGCAGGGTAAGAATAGAGAACATTATTTCAGGACACTCCTTTTCCATTCATTGAGTGTAGGTAGTTTAGAATGGTGGACCTTAACTTTACTTCATTTTTCACTTGTAAACTATAGACCTGAGCGCAGTCGTAGTGCAGGGGCACAAAGTGTGACTGTAAAATCCACTAGTTGTGGGTTCGATCCCCACTCGAGGAAATAAAGCATAGAAAATCGGATCGTTTTTAAAGAAAACACGTTAAAAACACACATCGTCTATATGATTCTAAACTATTTTGAAAGAGATACTATGTAATTGCAATAAGTGATATGTATCACCTACTAACAATACTTCACACTAGTTTCCTTCCAACAGGGGCCGTCACTTACAAGCGAGTGCCCACGATTGACACAATTCCACTGCTTTTATAGTCATTTTCCACCTAAATCTACCCTCTTTTACACGAGTACGCTAACATAAATGATAAATTTTATTTTTATGATACAATATCAATATTAGGCCATCGTAGCGCAGCAGGACAATGTCTGACTGTAACCGAGAGGTTGTTGTTTAATTCCCTTTGGACTTGGAGAAAATCACCTTTTATATTGAGTTTTTACACTCAGTGTCTCAAAAATTGAGCGTCGCGTCGGAAACAGAATGTTAGAACACTCTGTGTTCAACAAGACTATGTAGTCTGCCCACTCTACAATACGCGAAACAGCGTCAGGCTCAAAAGGCAATATTAAGTTTTGTAGTAAAAATATTATATAAAATTAAATTTAAAAGGACATCGCTTAACTGGCGGGTCAAGAACCGGATGCGGAAGACCGGAAGAAGTACTGCTTGAAACGTCGCGTAAGTAGTGCTAGTACTCCAACGGATATTTCGGGGTAATTTTTATATTTTCAAAATTTACTAAAAGGTTTTCTGTAAAAAATAGGTAAGCGACATTTTTTTTATTTTTTATCTATAGCTACATGCGTTAAGTAATTAAAGCAGCCCTGTCATTGACAAATATTTAAAAAATGCCTAAAATAAAATAAAATAAAATAAAATATGACATATTCTTGAGACCTTCGCACAGTGGGACTCCTCCATAAAAGAGCATCTCATAACTGTTCGTAACGAAATTCATAATTTGAATGTTATTTTAATTGTTTAATATACTAGAATAGACGCTATTAAATAGATACGATTTTTATTTTTGATTGATGATATTCAAACATTACACTTCTATATTTCCCTATTTTCAATACTGCGCATGGCTATAGTTAAACGTTGGTTTTGTCGTTAGTTTCTGTATTAACTACATTAATAGTATATAGTTTATTATGTTTTCTTTAAGAAAATTAGTTTTTGATGAATAATTGTCATTAAAAAAAAAATGCTTTACGCTGTATTCCGCGCACAGCAGGGACAGGAACCTAATGTTAAGACACTCCGTTCCCCACTTTCTACCGTATTCTGGAGGCATTGCGTGTTGAGTGGCAGAACTCAACGTCGATAAAAAAATATAATTGAATTTTAAGAAGTAGTAAATTTTAATATGCAATTTTAATGTCGCTGTCGAGAAAACTAATGTATCGTGTACTATAACTATTTAAAAATTAGGCAAAAAAATAAAATCTTGCGCATATTTAGAGAAAAGGATTCGATTAAAAGACAAGGCGGTAAAATCCTAATTTTTTGTATTACATGAATACTGCTTTAATTTTGAATAGCTATAATTGCCTTGAAGATTTAGTTATTTATTTATAAGCTTCAATTAAAATACCAGAGGGTTGATTTCAATAGAGAAAATAATAATATTCCAAATAATTATATAAAAAAAAAATGTTTCTTACGGCCATCCTAATTACGAAAATAATAAAATAATAACTTTTTTATATAAATATATCGCTTAATTGACAGAAGTCAGATAAAATAACTAATTTCAACATTCTTAAATAAAAATAACGAATTCGATTTTCGAATTCTATTTTTAACTATGATTGATTGAAAAGTGGCTCAAGTTTTGTATAATATACCATGTAGTGCTTCCTGTACTGTAGTTGGAGCAACACCAAAGCAGATGAGTGGCCTTACAAAAGTAATAGCAAAGGGAGTCACGAGAACTCTTTTAAATATGGCCCTTTACGTGGATTATACTCCATGTTTTGTGCAGTTTATCATCCAAGAAGTGGTCTCTAATTATAACTGAGAATAAAAAAAGTAAAGAAAATAAAAAAGCTTATGCAGATATGTTTTTTGTGAAACTTGGGGAAACTTGCATATTGACAAACCACGACAAAAATAATTCTAAGATTTTTTTCAAAGTACTAGGTTCGATATCGAGATACCGAGTATTTAGGAGGAATTACAAAAGGTACAGGTTGCATCATGTCAGGAAGAGTTCCCGACCAGCTACGCCTTTGAATATATGGAACATTTCAGGCTTCATCACACCAACTGTAACTTTATCAGAAGAACTGTTTGACGAAGCTAAAGAATTTCTGCAAGTCATAGAACATTTTTTTTTATTTACGCCACTATAATTATTACTAGTGGGCGCGCGCGGCTTCGCCCGCTTATTTGGACAACTTAGGGGTGAATTCTAAAAAACCACGAAACACGCATTCAATAAAATATTTTTAGCAGTCTGAATTATTTTTTTTATAAAAATCGGTGGTGATTTAAAGATTTTTCCATACAAACTTTCAACCCCGTATTTGCACCCTTAGGGGGTGAATTCTAAAAAACCATGAATCACGTGTTCAATGAAATGTTTTTAAGAGTCCGAATTTCAAATTTTATAAAAATCGGTACCGATTTAAATTTTTTTCCATACAAACTTTCAACCCCGATTTCATCCCTTTAGGGTTAAAATTTTTCAAAATCCTTTCTTAGTGGATGTCCAGAATATGAAAATAAACATCTGCCCAAATTTCACGTTTCTACCATCAGCCGTTACGGCTCTGCGTGCGTCTTACCTCAGTCAGTCGGCACAAGTCCTTTTATATATATAGACTAGCGGACCCGGACACGGCTTCGCCCGCTTAAACTTTACGAATGCTTCTTAGATATATTTAGGAAATTATTTTTGAAAATATCTAACTAATTTAAATGAAAAAAATATAAGTAAACGTAACCATAGTAAAATATTAATAAAAAAACCAAACAAAACCAGCTACATTATTAATATTATCAAAGTAAAATAAATATTTAAAAGAATTAAAATTAAATATGTTGTGCTGTTTTTGCAAGTACATGTGGTTATTTACATAATACTCAAATACATATATATATATATATATATATATATATATATATATATATATATATATATATTAATTATTATTGGACTTTCAGTGATCGATTTTACTGATTTACCCGGGAAAAATCTTTTTACTCGTTTTCCTTGCGCGCGTACATAGATACTATATAAAATAACTAAAGTCCTTTCTTCATTAAATATCATAAGTTTTGCGAGCAATATCAAATAAAATCCCAAAAAACTAAAACCACAATTTATTAAGTGTATAACAACGGTATAGATAACCATCCAACCGAGATGAAATAACCTACAATTCTCTCCTTAATACTTAAATGCCGATGCCGCGCAGGGCCGCAACTTACCACACCAAGAAATTAATGAAAATGTAACTAATACTCGAATAAGCGAAGAACCAAAGAAAAGTATAAATTAACTATAAACAGCAAATAATTACATAAACATTAACAGTAGTTCGAAAATGTATGAAAAAATTACCAAAACCGTCAAAGTCATGTACCAGTTTGCGTCGGTCATACCATGCCGCTCGTAGGCTAGGTCATTTCGAATCAGTGACATCTTCATAATTATTTATTAGAATGTTATACAGTAAACTATAATTTCAATCTAGATAAAATGCTCAAAGTGCCTATTATATTCATTTTACATACAACAAAAACCCGATAAATATAAAGTAAATTAATTAAAATGGTTATTGTTACTGTGTTACTTTTGCTCAACCTTCAGAGATAAACATGGTATATGTATCGCGGACTTTTTTAAACATTATTTAAAAAACAATATTTTTGTAAAACATTATTTTTATGTATCTCATAAGGTTGAGTCGGCGCACGCCATGTATGAGTTTAAGCAAGCTCATTTTGGGTGATGTTTTCTTATAACAACAAATAAACTTTGCAAACCGTTGCTTAGCAACGGTCGGTTGCTATTAACATGGCGAAATAAATTGCCTGTCAAATTAAAAAGTATTTTAATATCTTAGTATATATCGACTATATATATATCTATATATATCGGCCTATGTTCATCCAAAGACCCTCAAGTATCTCTATATGAGTATTTTATCACAATTGAATTAGCGGTTTGGCCCTGATTGCGGCACAGACAGACAGACAGACAGACAGAGTTACTTTCAAATTTATAATATAGGTATGGATTATTAAATAAATTAAATATTCTATAGTGCTTATTTATGACGGTTTCTAACTTTTTAACTTTTTTTTATTAAATAATTCGTGACTTTTATTAATATTTGTTTTATTTTATTGATAGCAAATATATTATAGTGATAGAATTTAACATGTATATACTAGATATCTATGTTAAATTCTATTACTTTATAATGAGAAATAAAAAAGTTATAGATTTATGAGATGAAGCGCGTCGTTTGGTCCCACTGTGCGACGTGGCGCAACGGTACATCGTCTGTGTGTACGACTGTGGCTTCGATTCCTACTGGGAGTAACGATTAAAAGAATATTTTTTTATTTCCTCGCTCTATGCAATGCCAATATGCAATGTCTCTATAATTCGGCAGAAAATGAGGAACGGAGTGTTTTAACACTAAGTTCCCTGCCACTTCTCGTTAGTACATATTTATCTATGTACCAAACTTTATATGTAAATTCTTTGTACATTTGCTGTAGTATAACTGAAAAGGCAAAAACAAATGAAAACCGATTGGTTGCGTTTCCAATAGATTGATTGTCCGCGAATCCAATCCGATGAAGATTTATTAGATTTCCCAAATTGATATCAGATACTGTGACATTAAATTTCAATCAAATAATTAATAATATGACTCCATTGTGGCACAGATGGGTCCTTTCTGATGAATATTTATTGGTAGTAGATTCATATTCTGGTCGCGGAAATGCATTGTTGAGATTCGAGACTCGTTGCCACATATTATGTCACATAGATACCTACATATAAAAAAGAAAAAAAAAGCAATTCTAGTCTAACTAAGCTTAGTTTATTCTAACTACAGTAGATATGCCGAGGCTATCATTGTGTAGCAGCACAGTCTCTGTCTAATGGTTTTGGGTTCTATTCCCACTCAAGGAATGAATTATTTTCATATTCACGCTCTGGTAACAAGACAAAGCGTGGCCTAGAGTTCCGCCACTCAACAAGAAATATCTAAAAAAAAACAGCGAAACTTGAGGAACGGAGTGCCTTAACACTATGTTTTTTATATGTGCGGATAACAACGTGAAGCTAAAGAAAAAAAACGTCCAGGTAACATATTAAAAGCAAACTATAAAAAACACCATAGACAAAGCATTCTAGTTGTATAATCACTATAGCTATCCCTTGTAATAGACGTTATATTTTGTTGGTAACCGTACATTGGGTGTACCTCAGGGACCCTTTTGTTTTACGTATTCGTTGGGGAGCCGGAATTACAACACCGTTTATCTTTTATGGCGCGATTCGAGTAGCAACTTGGCTGTTTGCTAAAGTAAGGGGTAGAGATAATGCGGATCGGTCAGTGAACTTGCTTGATTGCCTAATGCAATATTGTGGGGTGGGTTGGTTAGGTAAATTTATGATTTTTAGGAACTTTGTTCTTTTTATTTTTTTTACGAAAACGTATAAAAAATTGAACGTCGCGGGACTCGAACCTGGAAACCGACCATGTCGGTTTCCAGGTTCGCGGGTTTGCGCGGGTTTTCTAAATAAGTATACTGGAGGAAGGTCACGTTAGAAACATAAGTACCCTCGGGGGGCATGTATGAAGAGGTTGATGACAGTGGACGAGGCGAAAGAGGTAAGCAGAGACCGTAGCGTTTGGCGCTCCGTTCTCTCCGACTACTCCGCTAAGGATAAAGCGTAAAGCTAAGTTAAGTTAAGTTAATTTTCCCCTAATATCACCTCACCCGTCATTATCACCACTCCGTAATAACATCACTAATAATAATAACTTTTAAATATCTTCATTGAAATTTGACTGTAAAATTTTTACCACACGTCCTTTTATTTTTTTTTATATTGGTAGAACGGACACTAAGTGTATGATTGTGGATGGACTTGATCCTAATTGAGAATTTTATTTATAAAGAGAAATATTTTCATTTTTCCGGTTTGGTAAATCAGAATTTAGCGTTGAGGTCAGCTACTTTAAGGATTTAAGTATGGAGTGTCATAGCTGTTGGCATCTCTAGATATATTTTTCAGGGATGGCCTACAGTGATCGTTTAGAAGCGATAATACCGTTGGAGGCGACTAAATGGTTAATGTATGAAATGAAAATCTTCACATGATTTTTTTACCAGTCGTGGCCAGTGGGCACTAGCCCTTGGGCCACGACTACAGTCGCACGCTTAATACGTCTAATATTTTAATTCCTAGAGTGGGAACGCAGTGTCTTAACACTAGTTTCCCTCTGCCTACCCTGCTGAGTGCGGGATACAGTGTAAAGCTGAAGCAACACGAGGAATTAAATGAAAAATAGGCTCAGCACATTTCCTTTTGCCTGCTCTGATAGTTGCGTAAAATTAAAAAAATAACAAACTATAATAATGTATACTATTAAAATAATAATTGTTAAACTCTCTAAGTCTAGTAATAGCACATTTTATAGTAGATTTTAGTTCTATTCTCATTTTCTATGCAAAGCCTTTGAGTTTCGTGTTGGAATAAAGTTTCGTGTGTTGCTACTGCTTAAAGCAAATCTTTTTTATAGTTTATTTAGTTACAAATAAAATTATAAATATATTTTTTAAATCTAAGCTTTTAAAAAAATTAACTTTGTAAACACAAATTTATTTCTATTATTTTTTTAAATTTCTTAACGAGTGTTTGTCTTTTCTGTATTTTACTTACTTTTATTTGGTCAACTATGTGTCCTTGTAACTATATAAGAAAAACTTAAATACGGAATTATCGAGTTGGTCTGATGATAGAATCTGAAGATGGGAGACGAAGCTATGGAATGTCTATTAATAAAATCATCGAGCCTCATTTCTTTTTTCATCTGATGGTGAAACCGAAAAGAGGTTAATGCAACCCGAAGCGTGTTTTTAGTTTTTCAATTTATTAATTTTTTACTTATTTGACTCGAGTAGTCAAGCCTTTATACTAAAAAAACAAATGTCAATTACAATATTATTTAATTAATTTAAGCACAGCCTTTATAGTAAAACAACAGTTTTCACTCCGGTCACAAGCTGGAATTCAATTTACACCGTAAAGGAGTTAGAAAAGAATGACCTAAATTCTATTTTGGATATGCATGTAGATAATGGGATAAAATCGCCTTTGTATTTTAGTTGTGTTGTATATTTATTTATTTTTAACATGTATTTATTTATCAATTAATGATATATTAAGAAAATGTATATGTATCGTCGTGGTAACTACATAGAGATTGAGCGTAAAAGCGACGGTTGTGAGTTCGATTTTCACTCAGAGAAATGATCCGAAATATGCTTTTACCTCCGTGATAAGGCAAAGCTTAGGTTCCTGATTTAACCTTAGGTTCCTTTTGCCTACCCTGTTATATGTGAGATACACTATGACCTGCCATGTGCCAGCCTTCACCAGGAATATCAGGATGATGGGAAAATAAGTTTCTGAGCATGTTTTTTTTTAGATTATAAATTATTTTATGACTATTTTATCACAATTTAGTGGGGTACGCAGAGAGATTCTAGTGCAAGGTCACTGCGTTCTTGACTTTCCTCCTTATAAGCACAGTGAGCGTCAGCAGCACTCAATTCTACGCAAAAACCTAAGATTTTTTTTTTATTTTAATTCGTATTCGAACCCAAAATTTGCGTCTCCTGTACTGATTGTGCTATACTAGCAACACTTTATGCTGAAATTGAAATTACATTAATAATTTCTGCTCTAAATATTTAAAGCTGTTCTGAACAGATTTTGCTTTAAAATTTGTAAGCTTTTATAAACTTTTGTAGCTTGTAGTTGTTTTTATTTTTGTAGATGGACTATTAAAAATTACAATATATTTTAAGAATATAGTTTATAATAAAGAATATTTTGAAGAATATTTTTTTTTATTTTACAAATATACATTAAAAAAGGAACTTTGTTACATGTGTCAAGTATATATGAGGTCAGTCGCGTCGCAGGTCGCACAAACATTTTATTGTAAACGCGACAGGTTATGAGTTTGATTCCCGCTCGAAGAAATAAAATATTTATTATTTAATATCCTCGCCCTGGTAACGCAACACTCAATACGCAATGCCTCCAGATTTCAGCGGAACGTGAAAAACTGAAAATGTCTTAATGGAGACGGAGTGTCTTAACATTTGGTTCCCAGGCTCCCTCTACCTACCCTGCTATGTGCTGGATACAGCGTGAAGCTAAAAAAGACAGTCTGTTTTACGATTTCTGCCTGTTCCGAGAGTCGCCCCTGGCGAATTCTGCCTTTATACAAATGTCTCCACTCAGGTGGCTGGTTGCCCACAAAGCTTCGATTTTCCAAAGAAACGCTTATTGTCTACTAAATGGGCTTCTTGTTTGATATAATATATTCCGTCTTCGATGTCCATGGAGTTATACTTATTTAGAAAACGTATAAAAATTTGAACACAGCGGGACTCGAACCCGCGCCTCCTGGAAACCGACCAGAACCATTTTCTAAATAAGTATTTTTCTTTCCTAAGTGTGGAATAACACTTTAAAAAAATGTCCATGGAGTTCTTATGACAAATTCCTTTGAACTATCAACCGGACTTTGGTTATTGGACACTTTGTTTAAATTACTTTTAAGAACAAATATTCAAGTGTGAGTGTGTTGACTTGTGTACAGACGACTGTTTCACTAAATATTGACTGAAATTGGAAATAGCAAACGACGACGATTGGTATTGTACTTTTATTTCGTCGCTTCGCGATGAATAGCGCTCTTGAAATGCATTTTTCTTATAAAGCCTGTGCTCCATAAAAGCAGTTAATTATGTTTTCTATTTTTTAAACTTTACACTATGTCCCTTATATAGCGGGATAGGCAAAGAAAACGGAGTGTAGGGCATTCTGTTCCTCATTTTATACCGAATTTTCGAGACATTGCGTGAAAAGTGGCGATACTCAACGTCACTCTTCTTCTTAACATAACATCTTAGCAGTAAATAAAAACAATTCATTCTGAGTAGGAATCGAACCCACAATTCACATTATTGCAGTCAGACACTGTGCTGTTGTGCCACGATAGCCTCTATTTTATTTTCATTGTAAAATATGCAATATTAAAATGCCATGTTATTAATGAATTAAGGCTACTTTAAAAATTTACCAACAGCAAATAAAAGCTGTTGATATATACAACTGGATGCTCACTGGACTTCCTGGGATGTCTCATATATGTTTTAATATACAACATTTAGAGCGTAAATAATACAACCAATTGCCAAATATTTTTCCACAGGGTATAAAATATGGAGACAATTCAAATATGCAGAGAGAATTACTACCATCAAACTATTCATGCATGTTTTCGGGGTAAATCGGGTAATTCGGGTTAATTTTCAGTAAACACTATCGATGCATCGAGTCTCCTTCTTTCTTATCTGCTAAATCAGCTTCACGCTGTATCCCGCACACAGCAGGGTAGGCCGAGGGAACCTAGTGTTAAGACACTTCGTTCCCCACTTTCTGCAGAATTCTGGAGGCATTGCGTATTGAGTGGCAGAACTTAACGCCGCCTCGACACCAGAGCGAACAAATGGAAATATAAATTTAGGTAAATATTTCATTCGAGTGGGGATCGAACCCACAACCAGTCGATTTACAGTCACTTTATGCCCCTGCGCCACGACTGGCCTCTTCTTATCTGCTAGTTAGCAATATTAGAGCTTTAACTGGTGAGTGTCCTTATAAAACTTATTTAACGATGTAAACAACTAACATAGTTGCTGTATGTTATTGCGCAATATTACCTTTCAATATAGACAGAATGCATTCAAAAATTTTCTATTAGAATGATGTTATATTGAGACATGTCTTATTGTATTCGATGGTTAAGAGCTGAAATATTATTATTTCTTTATTTTTTTTAGCTTTACTCTTTATCCCGTATATAGGGTAGTTAGAGGGAACCTAATATTAAGACTTTCAGTTTCCATTCAACTTCAACTTCCACTCCCCACTTTCCGTTGAATTCTTAAGGTATTTCGTGTGGAGTGGCGGAAACCAACGCCAAGTGGAACAAGTGTTACGACAGGTTGTGGGTTCGATTCTCATTTCAGGGAATAATATATTTAATATTTTTATTTCTTCGATTTCGTGTCGAGGCAAAGTGCAGCGTTGAGTACCACCATTGTACACCTCGGAAAATGCGAAACGGAGTATCTTAACGGAGTGTATGTATTTATATACATATATTTACTTATTAAATACGGTATATTAGTTTGTTTAATTATTAATTATATAATATTAAATTGTTATTAGCTAAGAATGAGGATAAACATTTAACAAGATGATGATGTTTTACTCAAATTAGACGAACTAACGATTATTTTTACCTAAGCGTTGTATCCCGCACATAGCAGATAGTGTTGCCAGATTTTATTAGTGTAAAAAGCAGGACTCAAAATGTTTTTTTGAGTCCCGCTAACAAAAAAATAAAAATATGAAGATTTTATTTTTTATTTATCTATTTATTTCAATTTTTAATAAAGCTGTCTGTGTAATGGTAATAGATATCAATATAAAATGTTTTTTTTAATAACGTCACTATACGTAAACGATATTGCTTAGAATGGTTTCCTTATTTGTATTTTTATGAAATTGTTACCATCTGATAAAAATACTCTTTATAGTACATGGAATAATCCATAAAAAACTAGACTGTGCCCAGACCAGAGCGAGGAAATGAATATATTAAATATTTTATTTCCTTAAGTGGAAATCGAACCAGCAACCTGTCACGTTTTGTCATGATTATAACTGGCCTAACATATTATACTTAAAAAATAAAAACTAAAACTCAAATTGTCAAACAAATATGTTGTATATAAAAGTTAAACATTGATTGCGTTTCTTGCAATATTTCAATAGAAGTTCTAGATTAGGTGTGTCATAATCAATCGGTCACTTTACTGTTACATGTAGTAATAAATAATAATATAAGTATTTTTTTTTAAATTCAATTCTATAAAAAATGAGAAATAAACCGTGATAGCAAATAAGAACGAACAGGTCATAGATCAATAAAATACACAACCCTCTTTTATAAACTTAAAATATTAATAGAATAAGAGAAGGGTAACCACCCACTTTCTTTTTTTTATGAAAATTTATATTATTTTCAATTTTTCCTTTGAACAATCTCCTTTTGAAGCGGACGCCTTGTGTTAACCGCGGCATACTTCGGTAAAGGATTCCTTTTGGTGAATAATGCCTGAGAACAGATTAGGTTGGACGCTATCGGGTAAATTGCTTTAAACGATACCCTTTGTCGTTTCTTGTTGTTATTATGACCTAGATAGCGTGTGGTAGTCGTAGGTTCGAATCGTGACGATAATGGATAAAAGAAAGAAATTGTTGGTAATATCGGTAATGCTGACTAAGCTCCTATGATAATATAATTTGTAACAAAAATACAGATAATATGTACATATAAAATAAAAGCATTTATTTCATATAAATATTCGATTATACGAGGCTAATCGTGGCGCAGTAACGCAAAGTGAGACTGGTTTTGGGTTTGATCCCCACTCCAGAAAATGAAGTATTTATTTTAAATTTTATTTTAATTTCTTCGCTGTGGTATCGAGGCAAAGTGCCGCGTTGAGTTTAACTTCAAGTTCAAATTGAGTCATAACTCAATGTCTCCAGAATTTTGCAGAAAGTGGGAAACGGAGTGTTTTAACACTAGTTACCTCTCTATACCCTACTGTGTGCGGAATACAGCGTGAAGCAGATTTCTTAAATATTCAATTAATTTTTTTTGAGGCCAGTCGTGGCGAATCGACTAATATTGGCTGGATTAGTGGAGTATTAGGTCGAGTTGTAACAAACTATGTTATAATATTTAAGAATCTGAATTTGAACGACTTGTAATAATTGTATCTTCATGAAACTTGGCAGTTATACGTAGCTTAGTGACAAAACATGGTATCAACGAGTTGGTGTGATGATGGAGCCAGGATCTGAATATTGAAATTAAAAATCAGCTTCACACTGTATCCTGCTCATAGTAGGGTAGACAGAGGGAATCTAGTGATAAGACACACCGTTCCTCACAAATGTGTTTTTTAGTGTTTATGAAAAAAACATAACTTAATTATATAAGCAAACTCTTAAAATATTATGAAATACTTTAAAGCAAGAATAAAACACAATGCAGGGCTGCAAATATTATGATATAAAATTGAACAGAGAAAATTCAGTAGAGGTTCCCATCCTGTAACACTATTAAGATCATTCCACGTCAACAGCACTTTTGGCCAATTAAAAAAAACTAGGGGTCATATTTTTTTGGGCAATAAATGCTAAACTCCAGATAAAGATTTCTAGAGAATATTGTACAATATTATTACTCAAAATTACAAGATTATTACTCAAACTATCCAATACACAGTTGTCAATATTTTTATACCATTTTATAACTGACGATGTATTTTTTATTTTTTTATTTATATTTACTCTAACACTCAGCACGAGTGTGGATATTTACGGCGTATGAGTGTGATTGCGCTTGATGTTAGCGACAAAAGCCAGCAAAATTGCTTTAAAACAATTTTTAGTTTAAATATTCATTGCTATTTTATAGTCGATTCGAGTTCTTAACAGTCTATGAATAGTTTGTATATTTTATAGAGCTAGGATAAATGTAGACCATTCTGTGCTTCAAATTCTTACAAGCGCCTCTTATACAGTACGCGATTTTATGTTTTGCCTCTTAACAAGTAATGTTTCTAATTAGCTGGAAAGAATGGAACGGAGAAATTCGACACTTGTTGAAGGAAGGAACTATGCAGAATTTCTTTATCACGCTGTATACCGCACATCGCAGAATAGGCAAAGGGAAGTAGAGTAATCGAATATAGATAAGAGAGCGGAAATAAATATAGATATAGATCATAATAACAACAAATAATGAGATCATTGCGACGCATCTAAGTACATGAATTAAATGTCCTGGTTGTGGATTCGAATCCCGCTTAGGGGATTTTTTTTTTCAATTTCAACATCTGGTTATAAGATGAAGCTCGGCGTTGGATTCCGTCATTCAAGGCGTTATATCTGAAATATATGCCTAAAATCCCATTCTTCCAGGATATGTAGAAAAAAATTGTAAAGCTGAAAAACCAATTATATTAAAAAAACAAACAATATCTAATATAACTGTTTTCGATTTTCCAGTTGAACGCGTTGACTATTTTCGCCCCTGTCGTTACTTATCAACAGTGCGGCGAGGGCCAATATAGTGCACTTTAAAAAAGTCGAAACACCTGGGTTTTATTAAAAAGTAAAAGTATGGCGGTCCTAGAGCACTCGCGGTTCCGTATATTGCTGTTTCACTTTATGAGCATTGAGTTTTATTTTCGGGATCTGTGTTGTTATTTTCCAACGAAAATTTCGTTTAGAACGTTTATTGCGGTATAGCATGTACTGTGGATGGTATATACACATTTGATTCTGTGCAAAGCAAATTTTGATTTATTATTAAATTGTTACCTATAATGAGGATCTTAAGTTGTAGTAAAGAAATAAAGAAGAACATCAGTCGATTTGTTTTATAGAACTTATAGAAAAAATATATTTTTTGTGACTAAATCTTTATGTATTCAAAATTTATAATCTAATAAAAAATACAATATTAATAGGGTTGCGTATCTCAAAGGTAAAAACATAACCTTTATATGATCACTTTGTTGTCCGTTTGTCCATCTGTCAGGATCTTTAGTCTCGAGATAACGTTTAGGTATCAAGCTGAAATTAATATCGAATATTTAAGTATACAGAGAACTGTATACTTAAATATTCGATATTAATTTCAGAGTGAAGTTTGATGTTTTTATAGTAGTAGTAGTAGGAGTGGCAATATGACAGAGTGAGAGTAGGTTTTTCCTTCTTAAGTTTGGAACATCATTTTTAAAAAGTTGAAAATAGACTTGGAAATATTAGAGGCAAAACGCGGTTTTGAGTTCCACCAATCAACTCGCAATGCCTCAAGGATACAGCAGAAAGAGGGGAACACAAGTATCAGTTTTTTTTTATTTGAACGGAGTATCTTAACACTAGGTTCTCAGATCCCTTATCTAAACTGCTATGGCTTTAAGTCCTGCCACTTAATACGCAACGCCTCAAGAAGTTGGCAGAAAATGGGAAACGGAAGAGCCTAAATGAGAACGGAATGTCTTAACACTACCCACGTCCCTTTCTCGCTATCCGCGGGATACAGTGTCAAGCTGATCTTATTGTAAGCCGAGTGAGGATCGAACCCACAACATAACATGGTGACCCCAAATGTGGAAGATGTGTGAAATAAAAGAGGACCTCCCTTTTTTATTCGTTATTTTTTTTTTTAACAAATTATAGTAACTTATCCTTTTTAAATTTATGTAGTTAGACTTTACCAATAATTAATATATATATATTTTTTTTAACTTTTATACACTAGTCTCCTATGTTGCATGAGGTATTCGCCTTAAAAGGTAATGCATTTAGTAGTAATATAGAATTAAAATATTAATATTTTTGTAAAATTAATGTAATTTACCACTGGTGAATCTAAATAAATAAATAAATAAATATTTAAAATACACAATGATTTATACATATTTGCTGTTTCTTTGTTAAAAAAGTTATAAATCAAACTTTATTTTGTGCCTACACATATTTTTTTGGCCAGTAAAAGTTAATAGTTTTTTCAACGATTTCAAATAATTTATAGTTGTGTAGATTTATTAAATACTTTTAAGGGTACTGTTTTTATATGTACAATACCCTGTCATCGAGATGAATTTATGAAGGAAATATGTTGTAGAAGCCATCATTGCGCAGCGGCACAATGGTTACTGTAAACGGTTATGGATTCGATTTCCACTTGGAAAAATAAAATATTTTCAATTTCTAGCTTTAGTACCAATATAAAGTGCGATGGTGAAATCCGCAACTCAATACTGAATTTCTGGAACATTGGGCGGAAGGTGAGTAAAAAAAGGACCGTAGTAGGATCTCCTGTATTTTCATGTCTTTTCTGTCAGATGACAAAATAACATATTTTAGTAATTGAACCCTAAGTGTCCATATAGTATACAATCGATGTAAAATCTATAACTGCGGCACGATCATGATATACTCGTAATCTGTCTGTGATTTTATATTAATAACATCAAAAATCGATTTCTAGGGCTTACATATTCCTATTTTAAATTATTTTTTAGTACAAAACAAAATATTGAAAACGAAAAAAAAATGCACAAGACTAATCGTGTATATTTGAGTATTATATCTTTTTGGATACGTTTCGAACACTTTCCATTTTCTTTTAAAAAGTGTAAACACGCAAAAATCTTAGATGTCAATAAGAAGAAATATATTTCTTATTAAAATTTATATCTGTCTTAATAATAATAATAATAATAAACCCGCAGGGCAGCTTGTGGCGAGCTGTTGGGGAGTGGCGACCCCACGGACCTGAGTCCTCCGGAGGGGAATTGTAATCTATCCCCCGCCTCTGGCTTGCCTTTATTGGCCGGCAGAGTGGAGCGCAAGAGCTATGTGCTCGAAAGGGTGGAAGTGCTCAATCTGCGTAATAGCGGGGAAACCCGCTCACGAGCTCCTCGTGATGGTGAAAC
>JAATLQ010038211.1:0-26022 GCA_013421005.1 Heliconius erato x Heliconius himera
GACAGACAGACAGACAGACAGACAGACAGACAGACAGACAGACAGACAAGAAATTCAAAAAAAATCTTTTTGCTTTCTATTAGTCTTTTTAAGTGTCCCTCTATCCATTTCAGTCAAAATTACTAAATGTACAGACAAAATATTTTTACTGTCTTATTATATATAGAGATAAGAGATATTAAATAAAAGATAGTAAAAGAAAGTACATTACAAAATTAATTTATCATAACTAATAGATTAACTCACAAGAGTGGTACAATTAGAACAAAAGCCGAGGTTTGGACGTGTTGATGACAACTAAAGAACTGATATAATACCCGGAGAAATTTTTGCCAACTTTTCCCCAACTTCCCCCGAAAGGTTCCGAAAACACTAATGACTTATTCAGTTAATATGGACTTTTATCTTCTAAGTAGTATATAATGTTATAAACGGATTGTTAGACGTATAATATTTTATGGAGGAAAAATATTTGCAGAAAAAAAAACAAGCTGGAATATTGTAAATTTTTAAAGAAAATATATAGTTATTTCGGATGTTAATATACATATATTTAATGATTTTGCTAAGAGATTTCAAGAGGCCAGTCGTGGCGCAGCGGCACAAAGTGTGACTTTAAAATCGACTAGTTGTGGGTTCGATCCCCACTCGAAGAAATGAAATATTTACTTAAATTTATGTTTCCATGTCTTCGCTCTGGTATCCAGGCTAAGCGCGGCGTTGAGTTTTGCCACTCAACACACAATGCTTCTAGAATTCGGTAGAAAGTGGGGAACGGAGTGTCTTAACACTAGGTTCCCTCTGCCTACCCTGCTGTGTGTGGGATACAGCGTAAAGTTTATAATAAAAAAAAATAACAGACTTATTAATTAATGAATACTGATAAACATCTTCGTGTTTAAATGTCGTTGATGTTAATATCATAGTTTACTCAATAATAGGCGCCTATATTTATCTAATGTAATAGCGCAATAGGAAAGCTTGTTGAGAGTTTAAGGTTCGATGGGGTCAAACCTCTCTCGAAAGAGTGATTTATTTTATTTGTTTCGTTTTATTTCTCCGCTAAGCGGAGAATGCAGTGTCTCGTGTACCAGTACACGAGACACTGCATTCTCCGCTTACGAACCGAAATCAAGACATTGCATGTATATTGGTGAAGCTCAACGCCGCGCTATGTCCGTTTAAAGTATTTCCCCTGCTAATTATAATAATCTAAATCTACTTATTACGAACACTTCAATTAATTATTATTTTTAAATTAAATTAGTTCATCAGCATCAGCCCACTTACATACATTGGACACCAACTAAACGTCTAAATTAGAAGAAATAAAAGACTTCTTTATATATTTACAGCTTGAAATTAGAACAAATACAGCAAACATTTTACACTATTCATTGAAGTTTTTAACTTAGCTTATATTTAAGATTGGTACAAAAGGAGCAATGGAGACCGTTATATAGTAACTTTCGATATATAAAATGTACTGGCATTTTATATGCCAGATGTTAGATATGGTGATTTAGCTGCGCTTGCGCAACACTCATAGGGCCCTAAGTATACATTACGCAAAGTATTGAGTCAATGTCAAATTTTAATGTGTTTAAGAGTAAATGTATATGTATGTATGTATGTATGGAAAAAATATTGAAATGGAATGGTTGTAGATACAAATGTGTTAGGGTATTATCATAGATTACTAATATAGTGCTAGTGTAACTACTTAAGTGTCCTAGTGTAGTGAGGTCAGCCGTGGCGCAGCGACCCGAGGTGTGACTGTAAAACTGACCGGTTGTGGGTTCGATCCCCACTCGAGGAGATGAAATATTTACTTAAATTACCATTTCTTCGCTCTGGTGTCGAGATTAAGCGCGGCGTTGAGTTCTGCCACTCATCACGCGATGCCTCCAGAATTCGGCAGAAAGTGGGGAACGGAGTGTCTCAACAATACATTACCTCTGTCTACCCTGCTGTGTGCGGGATACAGCGTGAAGCTTGATTTGATTTGTTTTTTTTTATTAATATACGTTTGTATGTATAAACTGATAGGGAAGGTTGAGAGAATTTTGTGTTATAATATTTGGTCCTCCGTTTTTATCTATTTTAGACATATTGATTGGCTCAACACCGCATTTTACCTCAAAAAAACATGGGATTTAAGTGATTTATGTATAAAAATGTTCGTCAGCATTTAGACTCGTGCGCGATGGCCTTTTTCAATTTCTTTCAGCTTCTCGTCGTATCCCGTATATACATCAGGATAGGCAGAGAGAGCAAAATCATTTGTTCACTGTTTTCCGTCCAAACTCGATATATTGCGTGTCGAGCGGTAGTGGCGCATACAGCAGGATAAGCAAAGGGAAACCTAGCGTTAACTTCGTTCCCCTAGACATTGCGTGTTGAGTGGCGGTGCTCAACGCCGCGCTTGGTATTGTAACCAGGGCGAGGAAATAAAAATCATTAATTCCCCTAAATGAGAATCGAACCCACAGCCGTCGCGCTTACAGTCAGAAATATACTCCTCGTTCTATACTTAGATCAATTTCTATAAAGAAACACTTACATCTGTCCAAACAATGATTTATTGTAACAAATAACTAAAATCCATCCATCATTTAGACAAAACATAATATTGCTTCAAAACATTAATTATATTATAATGACTCAGATAAATGGATTCGGATTCCTTAAAAGTCATCTTTTGTAAATTTAAATAGATTTAATATTTGACGTTAGGGCCAGTCGTGGCGCAGGGGCACAAAGTGTGAATGTACAACCGACTGGTTGTGGGTTCGATCCACACTCGAGGAGATGAAATATTTACTTAAATTTATATTTCCATTTCTTCGCTCTGGTGTCGAGGCAAAGCGCGGCGTTGAGTTCTGCCACTCAACAGGCAATGCCTCCAGAATTCGGCAGAAAGTGGGGAACAGAGTGTCTTAGCACTGGGTTCCCTCTGCCTACATTGCAGTGTGCGGGATACAGCGTGAAGCTGATTTTATTTAATATTTGACGTAGTACCGAGACAATCTTGGCTGTACACGTGATAATTGTGTGTTCGATTCTCGTTAGAGGTGTATCTCATGTTATAATCAATAGATTTTATATTTTTTTTACTTCTTAGCTCTAGTTAACATAAGCGCGGCGTTGAGTTCCGCCATTAACACGCAATACCTCGAAGGTATGGAGAATTAGTGAGTTATGGTCTCGATTCACATTCTATTTAACTTATTTGTTGTTGTTATTGATTATATTCTATTTTTATTGTGTTATTTCCCTAGTCGAAAACGAATCGCGGCGTGTTTTATCGCCAATCTAATACAATGTCTTGAAATTGATGCGGTACGGAATGTTTATTGTATTTTCGATTCTCACCTGGGAACATCATGTTTTAATTTTCTTGCTCTGGTATGATGATGAAGCTCCAGAATTCGATGGAAAGTGGGGAACTAAAGTATCCTAGTGTAAACAAAGTTTTTTAATACAGGTTCCCCTTGCCTTTACTGAAATGTGCGGGATATAGCATGAATCTAAAAAAAACAATACTATAATAAATATAATATATAAAAAAAACAATAATAATATATAAAAATATTTAATTTTGCCAAAATTAAATGTAAAACTCTAATAAATCTCGAAATCTCACAAATCTAAATTAAAATATAGAACATAAATTCCCGAAACGCGTTGATACCTGTCAACTGCTTTGTTCGAAATGCTAAAGCTTCCTAATTTATTGAACGATCAAAGAAACTCCTAACATTTATAGAATTCTAATAAGTACCTCACTTTTGTTTCTGAGATTAATATCAAATAGATTCTTGACAAAAAACACTTCTATATTTAGGACAAGCGTGAGAGTGTAAACGCAACATTGTGGGTTCGATTTCCACTCGTGGAAATTATTTTTTTTACATTTTTCTTTCCTTGCCCTGGTAACGAGACAAAGCGCGGCGTTGAGTTCCCATTCAACACGCAACGCCTCCAGGACAGGAAAAATGGAGAACGGTAGTGTCTTAATAGGAACTTAGTGTTTTAACACTAGATTCCAAGGTTCCCTCTGCTTATCATGCTATATGTGACATGCAGCGTAAAGCTAAAAAAACAAATACGGTATAATACAGTGGGTATTGACTCCATATAATATTCCTATTAATTTTAGGAGGTTGTTAACTAAAAGGAAATAGATTCGAAGCCATTAACATTAACATTAACAAGTCAGTTCAAACTTATACTTTGATAAATTATATTTTTGGTAACCTGCTTTAAAAAAAATTGGCAGAAGAACTAAAATTCTAATAATATATTAAAGAATATCACTAAATACTGTAACTCAACACCGTACTTTATCTAATGGATTATTTAAAAAATGTATATCTTTATTGAGCTTTACGCTTTGTGCCGCGGTTAGCAAGATAGAAGAGAGAAATAAGTGTCCAAACGTTCCGTTCTCCACGAACTTAATGCCATTTAACTTAAATAAATCATTTTTAATTTCTGTTTTTATTTCTTTAGCTTTACTATGTATTCCGCAAATAGCAAGGTAGGCAGAGGGAACCTAGTCTTAATACACTTATTCTTAACTTTCCTCCCAATTCTTGAGGCTATACATATTGAATGGCGTAACTCAACGCTTTTCAACATAACTATAATAGTGTATGTGCATATTAAAAATAAACATAAGTTTTGGTGATGTCAATTTACGTTTACAGTTCCTACAAATCCTTTCAACTACTAATGTTAGAAAAGTTAAAAGAATGAATGAGTCATACATAAGAAATCAGGTCACGACGAGTGGATATTTTGTAACTAAAATAATGATTATACTACTAGTTACAATTTTTATGGGCCATACAAATGTTATGACTCAATTTGACTATGTTTAACGTAGGCTTGTCTGTTTAAAGATTTTTTTTTAGAGAAAAACTTTTTTTAGCTTCACCCTGTATCCCGCACACCTAACCTAGAGTTAAAACACTCCATTCCCCACTTTCCGCCAATTTCTGGAGGCATTGCGTGTTGAATGTCGGAACTTAACGCCGCTCTTTCTCCTCGACACCAGAGCGAAGAAATGAAAATATAATAAGAGTGGGGATTGAACCCACACCCGGTTGATTTACAGGCACACTTTGGGCCCTTGTGCCACGACTGGCCTCAAACAGAGAAAAACTTGTTGATTGTAAAGAGATTTCTCCATTTTCTGTTCGTTCATTTTGGAGCTGGTTTCGAGTAGGTGGTGGTGGAACTCAACGCCACGATATCTCAATTAAGTTATATCTTATATATAGTATAAAATCGAGCTTGAGTTGAGACCAAACTAAGTTGAGATCGTCGTGGCGCAGTAGGACAAGGGTGTAATGTATGTGATAGGTAGGAATTGTAGTATACTTTTAGATCGCGGTTGTAGGTGATTTTTGTCTAAAATTAAGAAATTGTACTGTCAACTTCCTGTCTATTTTCAGATAGTGTGGGGTTAGGGCGTATCTTAACGCCACACTTTATCTTTTAAGACTAGTTAAAATTGTACGTAATTAAGCAATATCTTTTCATAACAAAATCAATGTACGCATGTAACTTTGAGATTATGCAAAGAATTAAGAGATTGGCGAAACCTGAATAAGTATCTATTTATTCAGATTTCGCCAATCTCTAAATTCTTTGTCTAATTAATTATTTTTATTCAAAGAACAATGGAATCTAAATACCTACTATTTAGATTTCATTGTTCGTTAGGCCACTGATGGGCCAGAGGCAAAAGTCTTCGATAGTAAGCGTGACAGGTTTTAGGTTCGATTCTCACCCGAGAAAGTTAAATATTTTATATTTAAATTTCTTCGCTCTGGTAACGAACGACCCTCAACACAATGAAAAATTTTGATGGAAAATAGAGAACAGAAGCGCCTTAATAGGAACGGACTATCTTAACATTAGGTTCCCAGGTTCCCACTGTGTATACTGCAATATACCATATAAAAAATATGCTGATACATAACAGAAGAAAAACTTTTCTAACCTTTTGGATATAGAGAACAGATTTATTATATATTTATTACATATATATTACTAGGCCAATACACGACGAGAGCGGGTTCAAATCCAGCCAAAAAAAAAAAGAAATTCCACCACGCAAGAAACACCATTAAACTAATGAACCAATGACACATAATTACTTCAATTATATTGTTCGAGCACGTCCATCTATCCGCAGTTCATATAAACCAACATGCTCAGTAGAAGTTTAAAAATTATTTCTGTCACTCCCATACCTACATATGTTGGGGGAATTGCCTCCACTGGATATCGAACCTTGTACCACTGCTATAAGGATAGTAATTGATGAATTTCAAATAAACGAGTACAAACGCTTCATTTCATATAGGAATTAGTAATGATGTAACAAAATTATTTAAAGCTAAATAATTGTGTAGATTTGGTCGAAAGTCTTTTGTGTTGTATATTTGTGGTATGACGCCATAAGGTGGATTTAACTTCGATTTTTCGGGGCAGTCGGAATTTATGGTTTGTGAGGGGTTCCCTGGGTGGGGAACTTAGGGAAGGAGAGAGAGGCTTTTTTAATTCCACGCTGTACATATAAGAAGAGGCGGAGAGGACAACCTAGTGCTAAGATACTCCGTTCGCATTAAGACACTTCCGTTTCCCACTTTTTGCAGAATTTGAAAGCATTGACCTGTTGATTGGCG
Source organism: Heliconius erato x Heliconius himera (assembly GCA_013421005.1). Taxonomy (NCBI): domain Eukaryota; kingdom Metazoa; phylum Arthropoda; class Insecta; order Lepidoptera; family Nymphalidae; genus Heliconius; species Heliconius erato x Heliconius himera. The sequence continues at coordinate 6,702 of JAATLQ010038211.1, forward strand.
GAATTCAACGCAGCGTTTTGCATCGTTACTATAGCGAAGAAATAAAAATAATAAATATTTACTTCCTCAAGTGGGGATCGAACTCAGAACTGTTGCGCTTAGAATTAGTTAGAATTATTGTCTCACTTTCAAGAATCTATTTCATATATTATTTTTATCATATGGGAAATCGAATCAGAATCGAATCTTTATACTGAAAAGAAAAATTTAATTAAATATGTTACGCATTTCTAATTAATTTCAAATATCAAATAAATTTTTGCCCAAATATTTCATGAAACAGTCAACTTTGCTCCCTTAAATAAGTCATCTTACCGTTGTCATGGCAACGTCTAACAATACGAACGACATTACGCAGAGGCTATTGTATTTCATCTTCCGTTTTAAATGAAGGCTGAAGGGTTAATAAAGTGCCGAGTGCTTATATTTCGGTGACTGTGAAATTGTAATACTTTGTCAAAATATATTTGTAATTGAGTAAACTTACTTAATTTAATACTTTTGTTTGTGAGAAATAATTAATATATATATTTTTTAACGTTCATGCATTATACTGTATATAGCAAGGTAGGCAGAGGGAACCTATTTTTACTCCCTCCCTCACTTATATGTACAACATTCTGACCAATTGTAGAGACGTTGAGTATTGAGTGGCGGAACTCAACGATCCAAAAGTCCAAGTGCTCTGACCTCTAAGTAGTGGTGGTGCAGGGGCACATGGGTGTGACTGTAACCACGACAGCTGTGGGTTCGAGTCCCACTCGAGGAAATTAAATACTTCATATTTTCATTTCACGCTCTGGTGTCTAAGCAAAGCGCCGCGTTGAGTTCCGCCATTTAACTTGCAACGCCTCCAGAATTGAGCAGAAAGTGGGAAGCGGAGTTTCATTACACTAAACTTCCTCTACCTACTCTGCTTCACGAATACAGCGTTAAAAAAATATTTTGTTTTTTTTTAATGAGGAATAACACTTTAAAAAACTTTTAAAAAAAACATTCAATCCATTTGACTAAATAATTTTAGGGTAAAACTCGCCTTATGGCAACATTACTCAAACCTACATTATACGTATTTGCATTATTAATTCTAACAATTTTCATTCCTCCCGCGAGAGTAACTCGAGACATTAGGCTTCCAGTTATTTACGATTTCGAGTATAAATTAGAAGAAATTCATCCAAATGGATCGTTCCTAAAAAAAATTCAGCCGATTCTAATGAAAAATTGGTTTGATTGTTCTTTTATTATATTTTATTTTAGGGTATGTATATAATATGTTTTTCTTTATTAATGATGTTATCGTCACATCTCACATTACAAGGTGTTGATAGAAGTTATTAGGAATTGAAGCCATTGAAATTTAAGTTGAGAACATTGTGGTGCAGTGAGGTTCGATTCCCAATTGGGGAACATTTAATTAAAAGTGAACGTGTGGAGTTAAATATATATCTTTAAACATTTTTTAAAGTATTATTCCACACTTAGGAAAGAAAAATACTTATTTAGAAAACGTATAAAAATTTGAACGTAGCGGGACTCGAACCCGCGCCTCAAGGAAAACTAACAACATATTAAGTTGTAACAAGCGTATAAAATTTTGACGTATCTTGATGAGAACGTATGGCTTAGTGGTCAGAGCGCCTGGTCGGTTTCCAGGAGGCGCGGGTTCGAGTCCCGCTACGTTCAAATTTTTATACGTTTTCTAAATAAGTAAATATATATCTGTTTTGATTATTTCTATATACCGTAACGACAGATTTTAGGGGGCGGCGGGGCAGTTGAGAATAGCATCAAAACAAAAGAAAACAAGGCAAAATCGTTTTTATAACCTTTACTTTTTATTCCATGCGTGGTAGACAGAGAGAACGGAGCGCCAAATATATATAGTCTCTGCATACCTCATTCGCCTCATCCACTGTCATCCTCTCCGAACATGACCTCCGGGCATGCTAAAGTTATGAGGGCTACCTTCCACCAATAGCATGGACACTCTATTCGCTGCCATTTTGTGTATCTCTTCATTGCGAATCCACACATGTGATAACATTTAACACGGAACTTAACGCAGCGTCGTTAAAAGTTCGATCCCTAATTTGGAAAAAAATAGATTTTTCCAAATTGGAGATGGAACCCCAACCACGTGTACATTTAGAGAAAAAAGCCTACTACTTAGCCTACCTTAATGATCTACTTCTTTAATATTTTATCGTATCGTATGTTAAATTAAGTTTAATCACGCAATTTAATAAATTCTATAAAGAAATAAGGAAAATACTTAGATGTTCTTAATAAAGAAAAACAATATTTTTGATGGAATGAATACGGTTACGATTTCCATCAACAATATTGATAGATAACGAATTATTCGAGGGGTTATAAATTTAGATTACTTAGATACTCTTCTTGATTTGGTGCAAAAATGACTATTTTTAAAATATTACAGTAAAATTTTGTTGCAATCAAAAATTTATTGTCTTTCCGCATACCATACATACGCATACGTGACGCTAAAAAGTGTTAAACATATCAAATGTTTAACACTTTTTAGCGTCACGCTGTATCCCACACACAGCAGGATAGGCAGAGGGACACTCCGTTCCTTATTTTCCGGGAAATTTTCATCATATGTTTAACTTGTTTTTTAAAAAATCCAATCATGTGACGGTCGCGCCAATAAAGCGATATGTCTTCTCTTTTTTTATTACGTACCTTCTTATTTAAAAATGTGCTTTAAACTTCATTAAATTACGGAATCTTCGGAATATTTCGTTGAATCAGATGCAATGCTACTGTGGTTGAGATATTATTAAACATTGACATTCTTTTTCGATTTTTAAGGTACCCCTGTGACCTCAATAATATTTTAAATGTTTTCTCTAAAATCAAATGTCAAAATTCGGGGTGAAGCTAGGTATAGTTGAAACAAAACTACTTAACTAATTGGAGCAAAAAGCAGACTTAATATTACGTTCTTGGCCAAGTTAAAACACATTTACTAAACCATTGAAACATAAAGTCTAAAAGGCTTAAGCCACCGTATACAGAGGGAAACGTTCCTTACTTCTTATCAATTTTTTTATTTTTTTTACCGAATTTGTTACTCTCGTAACCGGAGTGAGGGAATAAAAAAATAATCCCCTGAATGGGAATCGATCATCAAAGAAACAATGAAGAAAGCAAACGCAGCACAATTTGAATTTTTCAATTCGAATCAATAGTTCGTAATAAACGTAATAAATCTTACTACAAACCTGAGTTTAACCAAGCAACTCTTCATGTTTATAGTATAGATTATCAAGCGTATAAAAAATCTTTCAGAATTGTTTTTTTTTTCAATTTTTTTAATAAAATCTCTTTCAAAATTGTATATCTGCCGCTGACGTCCTAATTCGTTTACAGGAGCAATATTTTTGCAACTCTCGGTTGACTTAATTAAAACTTAGTTTGATCAGTGACCACGTAATTGCTTAGAAAATATTCCAAAACCTTATTATTTTTAGACAAGAAGAAAATCAATTTTAATTAAGACATTAAATTAATAATAATTAATTTATTAATAATTGTTTTAATGTAAGTTTTTTAATTCGATCTAATAATTAACTAACCTAGTCTGTAAGAAATATTATTTACTAACCATAATGAGTCACTGGTCACTTGAATAAAGTATATTATTATTATTATTATTATTATTGAAGGTAAATCAGAGTAAAATTCAGGTGAATATAATGCGTACATGAGACTCTACACTCGACGGTTGTGGGTTCGATTCCCACTGGGGAATTAATATAATAGAAATGAAAATATTAAATTATTATAAGTATTATATTAATATTTTCACTTCTTTGCTCTGGTAATGAAGAGAACAGTTTAATTTTGCCATTCAACACGCAAAGCCTCAAAAAATGGGAGAAAAAAATATAATATAACAGTATGGTCTTAAATACGTTTAGAATATAAGAAGTAGATAAGGTTCGTATCTTATAAAATCACGTGATTCGACTCAACTCACTCATTTATTTCAAAACGCAAATTCCAAATTTCAGCGTTCTACGCCGGTGAATATTTCATTCCCCTGTGTTAAAATGGAACCTACAACCATCGCCTTTACAATATCACACTCTAACTACACCACGGCGTCCACGATAAATAATTTTACCTAAAAACCAATTTTACTGGGAATAACATTTATCATTGCCAGATTTGGCATTTGGTTTTATTTTTAAATAATCGACTCACATCCGGTAGGTTGGATACAATCCAACATGGCCGCCGGATACTGTTGCCACTATCTATTTAGTTAGTCCGAGTGGAAAAAATGTTTACCGCTAGTTTAATTATTTAGGGATTAGTTAGTTTTGGCATTCTCTCTATTTGTGGTAAATATTGTATTTATGAAACTTATTATCGACTAACGACCCTCGCGTGGTTTAGCCCGCCTGAATTATATGAATATTTATTTAATTTTATTTAAATGTATTTGGTCGATTATTATGTTAGTAAGGTTATAGAAAATCATTCACTTAATAAATCGTAATTAGAATATTTTATTTGTCATCTTATAAATTTGAGGCTTGGGAGGGATCGCAGGATGCTCTTGGCATGTTCTGTGATTTTGGACAATTTTTTTTTGCAAGCTTTTGATTGCGTGCAGCACACAACATTGGTCATGAAGCTACATCACTGCGGCAAAAGAGGACGTGCACTCAATCTTCTGATCTCTTATTTAGCTGACAAAGTTCTGAGGATTGATGTGAATGGCAAGAAACCTCCCGGGTCAGTAATCAGCAGAGGGGTACCACAGGGGCCTATTCCTTGTCATTTTCTCTTTCTAACATATCTAGTTGAAGGGTACCATGAAATGGTATTGATTGCTGATGACATTTCATTGATTTTTAAAATGAAAAGACGACAATCGACCACGACAAATCCTTTATGACGATGGAAACAATGTCCTTTGATAGTAGTACATTGGTTCAGTGTTAATAACTTACTACTTAATAAAAAACTAAATGAATGATTTTTAATCTCATCTCTGGGCTGGTGCACCCCAGTATCAGCTTGAACCATCTGATCGCATACAACGTAGAGTCGTTCGAATTGTTGGGGACCCAGTAATCTGTGCAGGGTTTGACACATTGGCTTTGCGTAGAGATGTCTCCTCGCTGTGCGTTCTCTATCGCATTTATCATGGGGAGTGTTCTGGAGAACTGTTTGACCTGTTACCTGCCGCCGAATTTTCTAAACGCACAATACGTCACAAACTTAAATATTTAATTTTATTTATATGTACAGATAGATATTTATGACTTGGGTAAAGTCACTGATAGTGTAAGACATAAGACAAGGTCAACTAAAATTCAGTAGCAATTGATCATTGAAAGCTTCACGTACCTGTAAAAAAGAAAATTATTACGAAACTTAAAAAAAATCCCCTAAACTGGACTCGAACCCGCGACTCCAAAATTTTTATACGTTAAGTGTATCTGAGACCTCCTCCAAATAAAATTCTAACTAACATCAACATCATACATGGTGTATGATAACCATTTATTTTTAAATATAACTTATTCTATTTTCCATTCAAAATATTAGGTAAAATACAATTATTATCGTACACTTCTATTCAATTCCACCAAACGCAATACATCATCTCAGCTTGTCACAACAATAACTGCCGTAAATCTGCAGCAAAGCTTTAACTGAAAATTTCGGTCAGAAAACGTCCGCGAATTAGTTCGTCCATGAGAATTTAAGATTTATTATTTTAAAAGCACCAGCGCCAGTGGAAATCGCCACCTCATAATGTTACCTTTCGCTTGGATGGTATAGTTTGTGAGTTATTTTTTGTGTGATTTTTCATTTCTTTATTATTTTTGGTTTGAAAAATTTGATGAAAAATTTTCATTCGTCATTATTCTCAACGAAATTATTATAGTTTATTATAGTTGATGACAAAATATGTTACATGTACATACAATTTGTCTCAGGAAAATACTTTTCTATGTAATATATTCTACTTTGGCGCTGTCGACTTCCACCAAATTTTCATGGATGGGAAATGAAAAAAAAATCCTCAACTGGGAATTGACTCCACCGTCTTGTTTACAGTAAGGCGCTTTGCTACTCAGCTTTTGAGACGTTGCGCGTTTTTCGTGATTTCAATTTTTGCAGAATACAACGCCGCGCTTTGTTTTGTTACGTTAAGAAAATGCATACTTTATAATATTAACTCAAAATTAACTACAAATATTGTAGGTTTGAATTGCCTTGGAGGCAATTTCAAAATATTCGCAGTAGAAGACAGGAGGCTAAGTCAAGTATGTGATACAAAGTACTTTTATCAAAATTTTCCATTTCACAAAATTTTCAATTTGAGCTACTCCGGTTTTCGCTGAAATCTAACAATTCCTCTAGCACTTATAAATCCACTTATTCAAATACAAGCCATAAATCTTTCTTTGGCATAGATTCAGTGCAGAGGTTATACAAAAGGACGAACGCCGACAGACAAAAGTCTGATACGAAATTTACTTTTAAATTTTATTTTAGTATGATATGTATAACAAGTACTTTTGAAAAACGTTGCAATTTCAATAAAGTGACACCTAAAACTTTTAGCGTGTTTGTTATACGAGTATGAAGGATAAATTTACGCACTGCCTGTATGAAACGCAGCGTTTTATGCATTTTTTTTTGTATCCTGCATATAGCAAAGTAAACAGAGTGGACCTAGTAATTAAATATTATGATCAGATTAATAAGTAAAGAGTGACCAAGTTCTTTTAAAAAATGGAGAATGAATTATGTTAACAGTAGAACCTCCTGCATCACTTTCTAAATCTAAGCAAAAGGTTAATAAAATCTAACCTAGACAGTACAGTGATGAGCAAACCTAAAAAAACATTAAATCCACTGTGCAAGTATTCCAATAATCGTATAACACTCGCCCAATAGTGGAAAATGGAGTGTCTTAACTCTAAACCAGGTTGGCTGGCAGGTTATGAGCTGGGAGAACCCTGCTTATTTCCTAAATAAAATTTAATCTAGACCATTTTGAGATACAAAAAATTTATAAAACTATTATAGACTTAATTATCAAAACAATGCAGCGTTTTCCAATAAAACTGAAATAACCTTCAGCTTACTACGTCGAATGTACTTTCTCACTTCTTTCTCGAAATGAAGAATGGATTGTCTTGCTAGATTCTTCCTCGTTAGGCCCTAAAATAAATAAGAATTAAGCATAAATAATCTAATTTTTAAAGTCTAAACCTTATTATCAAAAAAAAACGCAGCGTTTTTCCCCCATTGCGTGTTTCCCAATAACAAGCTGTCGGTATCGCATAACTGTTCATCAGTCAACACGTCGCGCGGAGTTACCCACTCGCCGCGCTGTGTGAATTAGCCTAATTAAAAACGCAAATGATAGACTTTCAAATTTTAAGTGACGTTCTATGGGATGAGTGTTTGGGAAATTTTGGAGATAATTTTGTGTGAAATATAATATTATGGCGGGGAATTGATATTTGTTGAGTTGGTACGATAAGTAAGATAGCTAACTTAATGCTGTGTGCTTCATAGCAAAGCTTGGCAAAGCGCGGCGTTGAGTTCTGCCACTCAACACGCAATGCCTCTAGAATTCGGCAGAAAGTGGGGAACGGAGTGTCTCAACACTAGGTTCCCTATGTACTATGCAATATATATATACGTATACCTATATATATATATATCCATATATACTGTGAGGCATCAGCTTCACGCTGTATCCCGCACATAACAGGGTAGGCAGAGGGATCTTAGTGTTGAGACACTCCGTTTATCAATATACCACAACTTACCTTTGTCTAAAAGAGTGAAAAAGTTATATTAAGATAAATAACGATGGGCTCTTATAGTTATGCTTATTTTCACTTTTCCGATCTGTTTGGATTTAACACAATGCAGGTAAAATGGGCAATACTTTGCAAAATGTTTACATGGTGGCGCTTGGTTAATTATATTATGTATGATTAATGTATATAGTATATGTATATTTTTTCTCAGCTTCACGCTATATCCCGCACACAGCAGGGTAGTCAGAGGGAACCTAGTGTTAAGACACTCCGTTCCCCACTTTCTGCCGAATTCTGGAGGCATAGCGTGTTGAGTGGCAGAACTCAACGCCGCGCTTAACCTCGACACCAGAGCGAAGAAATGGAAATATAAATTTAAGTAAATATTTCATCTCCTCGAGTGGGGATCGAACCCACAACCAGTCGGTTTTACGTCACACCTCGTGCCGCTGCGCCACCACTGGCCTCTATATATTATTCATAGTAAATAGTATTTTATATATATTCCTCTGGTATATTATTCATAGTATATTAAAATGAGACCGTCGTGCCGCAGCGGCACAGCCTCTATAAGTACGATTATCGGTCCAATTGTTCAGCCCCGTGTTGGTGGAAAAAAATATTTGCATTCTGCAATTTTGCATACTTTCTGCGGCGTTGAGTAACTCTACACGTATCGTCACAATTGGAGAGCTCCTCTCTCGCTCTCGTGTCTAACACTAAGCTCTCTCTGCTTACCCTGCTATATACGAAAGACTAAGCAAAATCTAACCTAGATAAAACAGTGATAAGTGAACCTAAAAAAAACTTTTAAAAAACTTGCTTACTCTGCTATATGCGAAATACAGCGTTAAGCTATTAAAAAATAAATTAACATTAGTTAAAACATAAAAAAAGAAATAAAGGAATAGTTACAATAAGATATACCTACAATGTCTTTTATATTCTTTATTGCACTTAATACCATGCCTTTATTTTTATATAAAACTAAAGATCAGACTCATTTGTTTCTGTTTCTCTAACAAATTTCAGAAACAATTGAAAAATAAAACAAATAATACATCTTGAAACGATATAAATTCTACATTAATTACTTACATTTCTTAAAAATACAAAGAAACCACGTAATTTATCTTACTAAAGCATCTCCTCGATACTTATACAATATTCACAGTAGGTATACTCGTATATATAGTATAGTATAGTCGTACTAGCGTATACACTGTGCACGGTGAAGGCGTTACGGGACGTCCAACTGATTTATTGCTAGCCTCGCCCCCCGGGTGCGCTCGCTGGTACATCGTTCATTTTAAATTCATCTCCTTCCGAAATACCGCCTCGGAGAGATTAGAAACTACGCTGATGGAAATAACATTTTTATACATTAGAATTTATTTGTAGTTGTAGTTTTGTTAGATTTAGTTTGTTTATTGTGTTTTGTTATTAGAAGATTATGGAACAAATTTGCTTTATTATGTATGAAATCTGCCGCGCAATCAAATCTATAGAGTACTTCCTGCGAAAAATTATGGTTATTTAATATTAAAAAATAATTGCTAACTTATATTTATAATTCATTTCATAAAAACTAAAATTGGTCAACTTCTTCAAGTTCTACTTCTACTTGACCTACGATTCTGAAATTGGTATAGAAGCCTCGATGGGCAGTCCGACTCGCACTTAACCGGTTATTTTAAATAAATTAAAATATTCTATTTATATTAGGCCAGTCGTGGCGCAGCGGCACGAGGTGTGAATGTAAAATCAACTGGTTGTGGGTTCGATCCCCACTCGAGGAGATGAAATATTTACTTAAATTTATATTTCCATTTCTTCGCTCTGGTGTCGAGGTTAAGCGCGTTGAGCTCTGCCACTCAACACGCAATACCTCCAGAATTCGGCAGAAAGTGGGGAACGGATTGTCATAACACTAGGTTCCCTCTGCCTACCCTGCTGTGTGCGAGATACAGCGTGAAGCTGATAAAAATATTCCCAAAACTAACGAACTTACGACCCATGAATGGATGAATTAACTAATAATACTTATAACCACTGGACTGTATGATAATTTGCTTATAATAATAACATTTAACTCGAACTCGGGTCCCACTAGCTAATACAAGATAGTAAATCTTCCGTACAACGACGCAGGTAAATTATTTTCGTATGGGTTAGGCAAACAGTTATGGGCAATTTCGTGTAATGACCATTATGGACGTACTGTTGTGTGGAAAAGTGTTATATTAAATCAAAAAAAAAATTAAATCAGCTTCACGCTGTATCCCGCACACAGCAGGGTAGGCAGAGGGAACCTTGTGTTAAGACACTCCGTTCCCCACTTTCTGCCCAAATCTGGAAGTTTTGCGTGTTGAGTGGCAGAACTCAACGCCGCGCTTAACCTCGACACTAGAGCGAAGAAATGGAAATATAAATTTAAGTAAATATTTCATCTCCTCGAGTAGGGATCGAACCCACAACCAGTCGGTTTTGCAGTCACACCTCGTGCCGCTGCGCCACGGCTGGCCTCTGATAGTGTTAAGTGTTATATTAATTGATTTATATTTTATGAGGTGTTGATAGGGAAAAAATAGTGATTTCCTTATCGATTCTTCAAGTTGTGGCAAACGAGGAGTTATTAAGAACGTATGGCTTAGAGGCTAGAACGCTTTGATGGTTTTATAAAAACTGTCAAGGCTTTCTAGCAACAAGCCGCACTAAGCCGTGCGTTTGAGTCTCGCCACGTAAAAATTTTGGAATAACATTTTTAAATAAAATAACGCATTAAATATTAAATAAATACAATTTTGACTGGCCCACTATTTATTTTTATTGTAAATCTTTGAGTAAAATGCAATGTTTATGCATAACATACAAATATGTATTAAATACAAATTTATATTTGTAAAAATTTCAATATAGAGACGATAAAAATATGTACAAAATATAATAAGCGTAAAAGAATACGTTACTTAATAAGAACGTGTGGTTTAGTGGTCAGAGCGCTAGGACGTTCTCCTAGTGATACGTGTTCAAATCCCGCTGAGTTCAATAATGTTTAAACATATTTTAAAAATACTTGACTTGTATCAAAATAATTTCGGACCTTACCAATGCTCAAACTTATGTTTTATACATAAAATTTTATACATATGTAATATAATTAATTATAATATTATTAAATCAGTCCTTGCGCAATGGCACTAGCGTATAATTGTAACCGCGACAGGTTGTGGGTCCGACTCCCACTCGAGAAAATTAAATATTTAATATTTTCATTTTTTCGCTCTGGTGTCGAAGCTATGCGCGACCTTAAGTTTCGCCACTCGACACTTAATAACTCCAAAATTCAGCGGTAAGTCAGGAGCGGAGTGACATAACTCTACGCTCACTCTACCTACCCCACCACATGCGGAATACAGCGTAAAGCTGAAAAAGAAATGTTTTAATAATACAAAGCAAAAGCACTTCCCTACCCGCCTGTACCGCCATGACTACCCTAGATCACTATAATCATTGGCATGACATAATAATCCGTTCGTTAATAGAGCGTGCTGGGGAGCCATTACGGACGATGTCTGATTATTTTTAGTGCACAAGCGTCACGGCCACCAAATTATTTGAATTTGTATACAATGACACACCTTCATTTTTAATGGGCACCTCAATAAAAGAGACTATGTGAGACTTAAGTATTGGTTATCCTATTTAGAGCTAGCGTGGAGTGGTGGAGCTGTATTTGGTTATAAACACGACGGTTGTAGCTTCGATTCTCGCTCAAGGGTGAGTTATTATCATTTTCTCTCTCTGGTAAAAGGACAGAGCACGGCTATCTAAATTTTACCCTTCTCAATGCTGGGTACAGTGTGAAAGTACAAAAATATATTAGGAATTTTTAATGCATTTTATAGTTAGAAATATTATTATATTATTAATAAAATGTATGTACTTACATATGAGAACCGAGTAAAATTTAAAAATAGTTATTTATATCAAAAATTTAAAACAATTCAGAATTTAGGCAACAATAAATTAAGTCAATTTAACTATTTGCCAAATTCATGTAGATATACATATAATCTATAACATTTGTGTTTTCTCTATTCAAAATATTTTTAACTCGTTATTACAGAAGTTTCTCAAGATTATGTTTTAAAAATAGTTTTACGTAGAAGGCAGTTTGTGATGCAGCGGCAGAACGGTTGTCAACGTGACGATTGTGGGTTCGATTCCCATTCGAGAGAATAAGTTATTTTCAATACTTATTTAGAAAACGTATAAAAAATTGAACGTAGCGGGACTCGAACCCGCGCCTCCTGGAAACCGATCAGAACGAACGAGAACGTATGTATGGCTTAGTGATCAGAGCGCCTGGTCGGTTTCTAGGAGGCGACGGTTCGAGTCCCGCTACGTTTCAAATTTTTGTACGTTTTCTAAATAAGTATTTTTTTTCCTAAGTGTGGAATAACACTTTAAAAAATGCTTAAAAAGTTATTTTCATTTCTCTGCTCTGGCAATAAGACGAAGTGTGGCATTAAGCTACGCCACTTCACACGCCATGTCTGAAAATTATACGAAACAGATATCGTAATCACTAGGTTCCCTCTGCATACTGCCTGCCATAGGAAGAATACAGCGAAGCTAAGACAGTGGTGGGGAACAGATCGTTTAAACAAGAGGTTCCCTCTGCATACTAAAAAAAACACAAAATCGACTAAAATGATAGTCTTTGGATAAGTTTAAGTAAAATGTTCAATAATGAAGACACTAACATATTTCCAAGTGGGATAGTTAAGCAACTCGGTTGTGCTTCGCTACTACGACACTCCACCCTTATGCTTTACAACGGCGGCCAAAATTATTGAAACACTATTTTAATATAAAGGCAGTCATATTAAAATATTACATATAGCTGTAAACGCGACAGGTTGTGGGATCGAGGCAAAACGCGGCGTAAAGTTCCGCCACTCAACACGTAATACCACCAGAATTCCGTCGGAACCATCTTAATGGAAACGGAGTATCTTAGCACTAAGTCCTTAGGTTCTGTGAAGTTAAAAAATATTTATTATAGATTCCTGTGACCTAAGGTCAAGGTTTGAACAACACAGAGAAACACATGTGCCTTCCTAAACGCGGCTGCTGTTCGATTACCACTGGGTCAAATGTATTACTTTAATTATTTCGTTCTGTTAACAAGACAAAGCGCGGTGTTGAGTTCCGTCAATCAGCGCACCTATAGCCAATTAGCATTATAGTCTGAGCAAATTTAATGTAAAAAAAAATCAGCTTCTTGCTGTATCCCACATATAGCAGGGTATGCAGAGACACTCCGTTTCCCACTTCCCGCCGATTTTTAGAGGCATTGCGTGTTGAGTGGCGGAACTGAACGCCGGGCTTTGCCTTGGCGCCGACAGCCTCAATTTTTATGTCCCATTAAAAATTAAAGACAAACGTATATTACATATACAGCTGTATAATTTTAATAGTGAAACATTTTATGGCAACCTATTAAACAAATTTATTTATATAATAACACTACAACCAAATGGGCTCTAACACTTTGGTCTTAGAGCATTGATGATATCATCTTTTACTAATTAGGTTACAAGTGGCGGTACTGAGGTCGATTTAGAATGCAAATATTTTTATTTTATTATGACCGAAAGTGGTAGATGTTTGATTAAATATCGTCATTTAGTATTGAAGCTTAAAATATATTTCAAATTTTTAATAGGTTAACTTGATATAATATAGGCAATAGTTCCTTAGATTAACGCAATTTATCAATCAAACTGTTCACTTTATAACATTAATATAGAAATATTGATATAAATACAATAATTTTAACTAACTTCATGTTGTATCAAGTATATAGCAGTATAAACAGAGGGAACTTGGGAACATAGTGTTAATACTCCCCACCTCATTAAGAGACTTCCCTTCCTAGCTTTTTGCCAAAATACTAAGGCATTGCGTGTTGAGTTACCGAATTCGAGACTGCGCTATGCCTCGTTACCAGAGCGAGGAAATAAAAATAATTATTATTTCATTTTCTCAATTCGGAATCAAACCCACAACCTGTCGCTTTTACAGTCACACGTTTATGCGTCTGCGCCACGACTCGCCTCAAATAATAATTATATTGTCAGAAATTCGAAACTGTTAACGTTTTTAAAAAAACACGATAAAAACACATATCTTCTATATGTTTCTAAATTATTTGGAAAGAGATACTATATAATTGGGGCCGTTACCTACAAGCAACTGCCCCAGATTGACTTTTTTTTTTCTCGACTTGGCTTTATTGCTGTTGACCTGGACTGGTCTTGACAGCGTCACCGGGTGGGGATCCCGGGGACGCCGATTGACACAATTCCACTGCTTTTATAGTCTTTTTCACCTACATCTACCCTCTTTTACACAAGTTCGTTAAAAATTGATACAAAATAATATTACTGATTTTCCACGTTTCATGTCCTCAAGTGTACTAAAGTAGCGGTTAATATGTGAAGTTGGTAACTACGGCTGCGAGCAGTGGCCGGATGATCGCTCCACTCGATCAAAGGGAACATTCCTATTATATAGTTATATCAGCAGTCAGTACTTGTGACTGGCGCGTCTTTGTTAAGTTATTTCTTAAAGTTAACCTAATCTATATTCATATCTTAAAGTTCTTCTTACCTCAAAAAGTAGTAAAGGGAGAACAAATCTCTCATTAATTTACTTTTATAGCAATTAAGAGATATTATTGAAGACGAGGTGAGGTAGGACAACTCAGCTTCACGCTATATCCCGCACATAGCAGAGTAGGCAAAGGGAACCTAGTGTTAAAACACTTTTTTAATTACTTTTCACCGAAGTCTGGAGGTATTGTGTGTTGAATGGCGGAATTCAACGCCGTGCTGTGCCTCGGCACCAGAGCGAAGAAATGAAAATATAAATTTAAATAAATATTTCATTTCCTCGAGTGGGAATCGAACCCACAATCAGTCGATTTTGTAATCACACTTTGCGAAGGTAGGTAGGTAGGTAAGTAAGATAACTGTGGGTTCGATTTTCACTCGGAGGAGGAAATATTTTCATTTTTCTCTCTAGTAGGAAAACAAAAGCTTGGCGTTGAATTTTGTCACTCAACATGCAATGTCTCAAAATTTAGGGGAATTACCTCTATCTGCCTATCCTGCTATATGGGGTATACAGCGTGATCCTAAAATTAAATATAAGTCTCGTATACTCTATAATAATAAAAAAGGCAGCTTTACGCTGTAGCCCACACAGCAAGGTAGGTAGAGGGAACCTAGTGACGTGGTAGTGCGTGCTGAGTGACGGAACTCAACGCAGCGATCTGCCTGCGCACCAGAGCGAAGAAATTAAAATATAAATGTAAATAAATATTTTATCTCCTCGAGTGTGGATCGAACTCACAACCCTGTAATATAAATAAAAATATTTACATACATTTCACACAAATTTGAACTCACGTCCAACATGTAAATAGACTAAATATCCCTTTTGAATATAACAAGTAGTTATATAAATAATTAGAATGAATACTGTAATCGGGTCGCGTTAAACCAGGCCGATCGCGAGGACGAGAATTAGGACGGCTAGACGCGCATTTGAGCAACAGCTACTCTGACTATGTTGTGTGGATATGATGTTTTCAATTTTTTTTTCTTCTTCACGCCACATTTCAGGGTAACTTACCCTAGAGGGTTCCTGGGAATCTAGAATTAAAATATTCCGTTCCTATTAAGACATTTCTGTACCCCAGAGTCTGCCGAGGCATTGCGTGTTAAGTGGCGGAACTCAACGCACTTCGCGTCGCATCAGAGAGAGGAAATGAAAATATTAAATATTTCATTTTCCTCGAGTAAGCATCGAACCTACAACCTGTCGCGCTTGTAGTAGCACGCTTCTACCCCTGCTCACGACTGACCTCTTAATATTTTTAATAAGTTAGTAGTTATTAGCAAATACACACGGCGCGATGCGCGGCGTTCAGTTTCGCCACTAAACTCAATTTTTAGTTAGGGTCAAGGCCCGCTTCTCTTGTATTATGTCAATTTTTGCCGTAGTCAATCCTCCAATTTCTACAATATCGTACAATGTCATTAAACGAAATACCTGCTAATGAATAATTAAATATTTTTTCACCGATTTATTCAGTACCCTTGCGAATACGAAGTGAGACGCCAATATGTAAATATTTTTTGCAATTAAAACTTGGTGAATTATAAGAGCTACATTTTAAATCAGCTTCGCGCTGTATCTCGCGTACAGGTAGCAAGGGAACTTGTATTAAGACATGCGTGTTGAGTGGCGGAACTCAACGCCGAGTTTTTGTCGTGGTGCTAGAGCGATTTTTTTATATTATTAATAATAATGGTTGTGGGTTCGATCCCCACTCGAGGAGATGAAATATTTACTTAAATTTATATTTCCATTTCTTCGCTCTGATG
The DNA here is from genome assembly GCA_013421005.1 of Heliconius erato x Heliconius himera. Lineage (NCBI taxonomy): Eukaryota > Metazoa > Arthropoda > Insecta > Lepidoptera > Nymphalidae > Heliconius > Heliconius erato x Heliconius himera. Next base: position 22,996 of record JAATLQ010038211.1, read on the forward strand.
TCGAGGTTAAGCGCGGCGTTAAGTTCTGCCACTCAATACGCAATGCCTCCAGAATTCGGCAGAAAGTGGGGAACGGAGTGTCTTAACACTAGGTTCCCTCTGCCTACCCTGCTGTGTGCGGTATACAGCGTGAAGCTAATTAATATTTTTTTTAATTAATAATAATTTATTTCCGCAAATAGGGATCCAACATACACACAACACAACACACCACCGTCGCGTTATAATCACAATTTGGGGCTTCACTCCACTACAGCCTTATAAATAAGCTATAAAAATATTTATTAATACACTATAATATCAATTTTGACTATCGTGGTGCATGGTATAGACCATGACTATCAAACGAATGGTTGTAGAACTGTTTTAGATAAATTGTTTAGACGTAAAATCGGATGTAAATATTATTTTTTGCTTCACGCTGTATCCTGCACATGGCAGGGTAGCCAGACACTTACCTCGGACAAATTTTGGATCCTAGTGTTAACACACTCCAATCTCATTAAGACATTTCCGTTGACATTGCCTGTTGACTGGCGGAACTCAACGTCGCGCTTTACTTTGTTACCGGTACGAGGAAATCATAATATTGAATTATTTAATTCTCCTATGAATGTATCTTTCTATATATATATACGAGTATATTTTGCATTGCGTTTAGATCTGTAAAATTTTCAACTTTCCTCATATTTATAGATACATATATTGACGAGAACAAACCTGAATTAGAGAGAATATATTTTATTTACTGTATTTATGTGCATCACAAAGTGTAGTAATGAAAATAAATCTATACAATTGTTTTCATTTCCCATCAAGTTCAAGTCTCACGATTGGGCGATGAAATAAAGAACAGAGTGTTTTGACACCATACTCTCACTGCCTACCCTAAGCACACAGCGTTCAGAAGTTAAAAAATAACATTTAAGGCGGTGGAAACGGAGTGATGTTGAAACAATTACAAAAGTTGAACTCCTATTCATACTTGAATTATTCTCAATAAGTTATCTCTGCTATGAAATATTTACTTAAATTTATATTTCCATTTCTTCGCTCTGGTGTCGAGGTTAAGCGCGGCGTTGAGTTCTGCCACTCAACACGCAATGCCTCCAGAATTCGGCAGAAAGTGGGGAACGGAGTGTTTTAACACTAGGTTCCCTCTGCCTACCCTGCTGTGTGCGGGATACAGCGTGAAGCTAATTTTTTTATTTTGTTTAGTTATCTCTGCCTTCTCTGTTACATACATGAAAACCCGTAAAAGTACAAAAAAATCAAAATCAAAAATCCGCTTTTTTCCCCCGTTATTTACTCATTCATTAAAAAATTACCATAAAAAGCGTATTTATCGGGGCGTATCCATACATTTCTTACAGCGCAACCGTACGATCGCCATATTGAACGATTAAGCAAATTTACATGTCAATGTGCATTAAAACGAATTTATTCGAGTTGCCTGCAGACTCGTTGATAAAGCTACACTTTAATGAGGATATAAAAACTACTGTAGAAGTACTATACTTCTACATATGTAGAAGTGAAGTAGTATAGAAGTAAAGAAGTATACGTAGCTAGTTGAAATTTGATGTGTATATTGTAGTTGTATTAAAGTTTTTTTTTTTTGTATAATTTTGTTTAATACTAGAAGCGGTCCTGTCTCATTTTTGTCGTATACGCAAGTTTGATTGTATGTAACTTTTTTATTTGTTAATTTATGCCCGTAAAACTTTTGGACTTTTACTAAATTTATACATTTATATATTGTAAAATATATTTAATTTTATAGCAAAAATGAAAAAAAAATCAGCCTCACACTGTATCCCACACAGCAGAGTAGGCAGAGGGATCCTAATGTTAAGACACTCCGTTCCCCACTCTCCGCCAAATTCTGGATGCATTGCCTGCTGAGTAGCGGAATTCAAAGTCGCGCTTTGCCTCTACACCAGAGCGAAGAAATGAAAATATAAATGTAAATAAATATTTCACTTCCTCGAGTGGGGATCGAACCCACAACCAGTCGATTTTAAAGTTTAAACTGTCGCTTGAACTGCCATTATTTCATTATTTGAAGGTATAATTTGATATTCTCTCATTGCAATGTGGAGATGCAGAGGTGAAGAAGCGACGCGGGGGTGCAAAAACAATAGAACGTCCGCTTAGTAGTCAATGCCCAAGTTTGCTACATTCTAGAACCATATATTGACGATGAACATTTCCTTCTAAGTGCCGTTGCCGATTCATCCTCCTTTATAAGCTCCAAATCATACAAGTATTGTAAATGGGTAGGTTAGGCAGAGGGAACCTGGGAACCTAGTGTTAAGCACTCCGTTAGCATTTCCCGAATTCTGGAGGCATTGCGTGTTTATTAAGGTCAATGTTAATCAATCACGTCAATGAAACGGTCAAATTATAAATGCATCTGTGAAGTGAAAGAATATATGCAAAAAAAATTGTCTGTAATAAATGTCTGAATGAGATAAGATGAATAATTTTATAAGAATTTCATTCAATAAGTTATTACGATTATATTACGAAACCAATATAAAATATTTGATTATTAGTGTGTTTAGAGGCCAGTCACGGCGCAGGGGCACAAAGTGTGATTATAAACGCGACTGGTTGTAAGTTCGATCCCCACCCGAGGAAATTATATATTTATTTAAATTCATATTTCCATTTTCTTTGCTCTGGTGTCCAGTAAAGCGCGGCGTTGAGTTCTGCCACTCAACACGCACTGCTTCCAATGGTCAGCGCAAAGTAAGGAATGGACTGTTTTAACATTAGGTTACTTCTGCCTACCCTGATGTGTGTGGGATACAGCGTGAAGCTGATTTATTAGTTTTTTTTTTTATTTACTGTGTGTTTTTTTTTTTGTTTTCCCATCCTTTAAAATGTTGACAACCCGTTCGTTAACACTTTGACTTTTGTCCATTAACAAAGAGACGCGGGTTCGAGTCCCATTGCTCTTGCAGCTTTCCAAAAATTTTGACGAGTGCCGCAAAGAGTCTCTGCACGAAAAATATTAATACT
>JAATLQ010038211.1:26122-55095 GCA_013421005.1 Heliconius erato x Heliconius himera
TTAGTTTTTTTTTTTATTTACTGTGTGTTTTTTTTTTTGTTTTCCCATCCTTTAAAATGTTGACAACCCGTTCGTTAACACTTTGACTTTTGTCCATTAACAAAGAGACGCGGGTTCGAGTCCCATTGCTCTTGCAGCTTTCCAAAAATTTTGACGAGTGCCGCAAAGAGTCTCTGCACGAAAAATATTAATACTCAATTACAAATAGAAGAAGAAATATGCTAATATTATACATACACTTTACATAATATGTAAATTATTTTTATAAATTACACCAGCTTCACGCTACATCCCGCTTACAGCAGGATAAGCAGAAGGATACTAGTGTTAAGACACTCCGTTCCACGCTTTTCGCCAAATTTTGGAGGCATTGAGTGTTGATTGGCAGAAATCGTTCGCTCGTTTCGCTCTGGTGTAGGCGTTGCCTGAAGAAATGAAAATATTTATCATACAACCAGTCGATTTTACAGTCATTACGGAAACGTAGTGGCTTATCACTACGTTCCCAGGTGCACTTCGCCTACCCTGCTACATGCGGGATACAAGGTGAAGTTAAAAAACAAAAAAAAAACGTAATTCTCTTATGTTCAACGCAATATACGAAATTACCGAGCCCCCCAAAGCCCGTCCGCGATTTCAAAGGAGTCAAGATATATGGACGTCGTAAACTAATGGATGACTTCGCAGCGTAATAACTTGAGTATGCGTATTTGTGAAACAAGATGTTTTGTATTTAAAATTGGCGTAGAAATTTAACATATTTTGTAGGGTAAATAGATTTTTTTAGGTCAATTTTGTAATAAGGTATAAGAACTGACGTTAACCACTAATGTATTATTATGAAACTTGACAGTTATATATAGCTTAGGTGATAATATGGAGTCATCCAGCTAGTCTGATGCTGGAGTCAGGATCTGAATGGTGAAGCTGTTTAAAGGTTATCAGTAAAGTACACGAATTGAGACTCACAATTTATAGGTCCTAGCACATTCTGCTCAAATCCTAATAATCCATTGATAGATTATAGATTGTGTGTCAATAGCATTTCTTTTTAAGAAATAATTTAGTTACTTCTTGAGTAACTAAGTTAACTTTGACGCTTGAAATTTTTATTATATTTTTAAGTTTACTCTGTTTTATGGAAATAACAGAACGAGCTTAGCGCTTCTAATGTTAAAGTGTTAAAAAATTAATTAAAAAAAAACACTAGGTTCGCTCTTCCTACCCTGTTGTGTGCGAGATACAGCATGAACTGACCTAACGTTAAGACATTCCATTTTCCACTTTCCTCCTAATTTTCAAGACATTGCGTACTAAACGGCGGAACTGGACGCCGCGCTCGTACTACAACTAGAACTAGCACAAAACTCTTAAAAAAATATCACAAATTATAATTACTTACAACCCATCAGCCCAAGTAAGTATTGGTATCTCATTAAAACTACCACTAAATCCATCAGCGGCGCACTAAACGATCGATTTACGACACGCATTGGACTTTACGTCCAATGCGTGTCGTAAATCGATCGCGGCTTGTAATTGCCGTGGCGGAGCGTCGCTGTAACGCGAATTAGGCTAATTGCTTACTGGCTACCGATAGATGGGGTTGAAGTTCTTAATTATTATTGGAGAATTCATTTGAGGTTTCGTTTTGATTGATTATGTTTTGGGATTTCAAAGTTTTTGATGTTGTTTGTATTTATTAAAACTTTTCTGGAGACCGTCATGGTACAGCCATAGAACGTCTGGCTGTAAAATGATGTAATGGGTTCGTTTTCCACTCAGAAAGGAGATTCCATAAAATTTTGGGAGCAATAAAGATGTCCTCAAAATTTTTACAGGAACGTAAAAAATGAGATTTTACACTTTAAGTTCTAAGGCTACGCGATTAAAGTTACGTGCTACGACTAGATAAAGATTTATTTTCATTCATTTCGAACTTACCCATAGACAGCAAGAACATTGTGACAGAGTCTTAGACTCTGTTCTTCCCATTCTCCTTTACATTTTATGAGGTGTCTATTTGGTGTCGTCTCTTTGGTGTCAACTTTGCTCACATATCATGTTTAATTCATCATTATAAATTACTCAAGTTGTCCTCACTACTGATCGTCAGACATTTCGATACTACCATCTTTCGTGATGCAGTAGGACATCAGACTGTAAACATGATGATTGTAGGTTCGATTCCCACTAAATGGAATAATGAAGTTATTGTATTTAAATTATTTTCATTTTCCCGTTCTAGTAACTAAAGTGCGGTGTTGATTTCCACCACCCAACACGCATTATCTCCAAAAGTGGGTGGCATTTGGGAAACGGAGTGTCTTAACACTGAATTCTCTTTGCCTAGAATAGCATGCGGAAAATAACTGTTGTTTTTCCACTTTTTAATCCATATTCATTTAAACGTAATTCGTATTTAATAGAATAATTACATTAACCATACAATTTAAGAGGCTCCAGTGAAAATAATCACTTTATTAAGATGTTGACTTCTAACGAGGTTTTAATGGATCTTCCTAAAAGCGTTTAATATTATTTTAATTGGTGGCATTTTGTTTGTTATTAAGTGTTTTTTCCCCATAGAAAAAACACTGTGGGCTTTTTGTAATTATGCCAAATGAATTTTTCATTTCGTAGAAAGATTTCTCGAGGTTTTTCTTTTATATTTTTTTTAATATTTATTTCATTTTTCGCTTCTAGTATCTCAGATATAGGGAGATTCCAGTGTTAAGACACGTCATTCTCAACTCGCACCAAGTTTTGAGACATTTCATGCTTTTTTTTTAAATTTCACTCGCTATCACGCACATAGCGGGATAGGAAGAGATACCTGAAAACCTAGTGCTAATACATTCCATTCCCATTAAGACACTTCCGTTCCCCACTTTCCGTCGTATTCTAGAGGCATTGCGTGTTGAGTGGCGAATCTCACGCCGCACTCTGTCTCATAACCAAAGGTAGAAATGAATACACTTCATTTCCTCGAGTGCAAATTGAACCCACAACCAGTCGCTACATTCACACACTTGAACCACTGCGCCACGACTGGCTTCATTGTTATTTCATTATTAACAAAAACTTTTACACTTCAAGGATCACGAACATACAATTATAATCTAGTATTCCCCAAACACCTGTCAATCTCTTCAACATAATATCAAGAACTATTAAACTATTTGACATAAAATAGGCGGAGTTGATGTTATTATATATTCAAATACGCAAAAATTGTATACTATAATTAGATTTGTAATTAAAATGATTCCAACGTAACGTTGTACGTTATTTTATAAGGATGCTTGTGAGTTATCACTTGTTGTAGCTTCACGCTGTATCACGCATAAAGTGGGAAACCTAAGTGTTAAGACACTCAGTTACCATAAAAACACTATCGTTTCCCACAGTACGCTGAATTTGGAGGCATTGTGAAATTTCTGAGACGTTGCGTGTTGAGAGATGGAACTCGATTCTGCGTTTTATCTTAGGATTAGTTGACAATAAGGAAATAAGGAAATTAATATAACAAATTGCCTCGATTCGGAATCGAACGTAGAACCGTAGCGTTTATAGTAAGGCGCTGCGTTCATACGCCACTACGATATAGATAAATTAAATAATTACTCCAAAATAAATTAAAATATTAGTAATATAATATTTGTAGTATATCTTTTCAACATTAAACTTCATGTTTTCTTAAGCTTCAGGCTGTATTGCGCACGTAGTAGCAGCAGAGAAGATAGTTCCCCATTCAGACACGGTCCTCACCGTTTGCGCGCGCGCTTTACCTCGTAATCAAAGCAAGGAAATAAAAATATTGAATACTTTATTTTCACGAGTGAGATTGAAACCCACAACCGTCTCGTTTACAGCTAGACCCTTGTGCCCTTGTTTTTAGTTTTTGTTTAACATATCACTCGTATAGGTAAAGCAAGGAGAGTAAAGTGAATATTACTGTAAATGTAATAGAGTATTCTATTCTACATTTTTTATCATTTTACTTTAAGACAGAGCAGCTTAAGCATTATGTTATTAAAGCGAGAACATAAAATACATTACTTATTACAACCATTCTTCTCAGCTGAGAACGAACCCACAACCGTCGCGTTTGTCATACACACTGTCACTGCGCCACCGAGGCCTACTTTAAGTTCCTTGCTTTTCTAAATAAATATGTACGCACATATATATGTAAACAAACGGTTCTCCTCGCGTCGCCTCAACTTGGCCACACCCCAACAATTACCATTACGCGATAGCACCGACGTGGAAGAAACTCAAATTATTGCTGTGTATGCGACGCACTGGGAAATAGGATATATGAAAAATCTTTTGGAAAATGATGACTTCATTTTTTTAGTATTTTGTTAAAATTAGAAATGACAGTTTTTTTAGAAAACGAAGGGGTTTTTTTAGAAACAGGGGCAGAAGCCTGCGACTGTACGCGACAGGTTTTGGCTTCGATTCGGCTCTAGGAAATAAATATTTCATGTTTTGTTTAACACGCAATTTCTTTAGAATGGGAAAATGGAGAAAGGATGTATCTTAATGAGAACGGATTTTCTACTCCCTTCCTCCCTAAAGAAGCTGCGAGCGGGTCACTAGTATGAAATATATGTACACCTTTATTACAAATAAAATTGTATTAACACAAGTTATAAGCCAGATTTTACCAAAAGTATGATATTATGAAAACATGAAAGACTGTCATTCAAATCGAATCTATATCTATACTAATATTATTAAGCTGAAAAGTTTATTTTGTTGAACTGAAAAAAGGCTTTATCCTACACTAGGATCCGCCACATTCTGTGCACGGCTGGTGGAGCTGAGCAAAGCTATTTTGCGCAAAATTTTGAGAAATTTTCTGTTTTATTCGACGCGATGAGTAGGTTAGTCAAAGTCCAATCTGTGCGCGTGAATTTCAAAAAGTTCCACAGCTTAACTCTATGGAATATATTTTGACCATTTACTCAAAAATACAATAACAATTATCACCAAACTACTTCGCTGGTATCACCGCGTCGTCCACAACGTTCCTGCAACATTTCAGAGATGTAGGTTTAACGGTCTGGGAGGAGTAGCATTACAACGAAACACACTTTTGACCAGTAAGAGCTCAGCTCAATAACAATACTTTGTCATCCATTCCGTTTGACGGGAGGTAGGTAAAATTCAGTTTTGTGTTCCACACTATATCCCACACATAGGAGGATATGGGAACGTGGAATCCTAATAATTAGACGTTCCGTTCCCATGATGAAACTTTCGTTCTCAACTTTCCGCCGAATTCGGAAGGCATTACGTGTTAAGCTCCGCGGAACTCGGAACTCAACTCCGCGCTTTTACGTTACGTTACCAGGGCGAGAAAATCAAAATATAAAATATTTAATTTCCTCGAGTGAAAACCGAACCTACAACCAGTTGCGGCTAAAGCTAGTTCATTATAAATAATATACCAGCTTCAATACATAGTTCCCAGTGTACCCCCCGCCTAATAAACCCTCATACCGCTCGCAACGTTAGTTATTTTGCGTGAGGGCACACGGATATTTTTATTCATGCTGTTTAATAACAGAGAATAGAGCTGACAACTCTAGATCGATTGTAACATCGGTTTTTTTTAAATTTAATAATGTTAAATGTTAAATGTTAAGGCCGCTGTGGCGCAGGGAAACCAGCGTGCTAGTGTAAACGTGATGATTGTGGGTTCTGTTCCCAGTTGAGGGAATAAAATATATGATGAATATATTAATTTCGGCGCTTTGGTAACGAAGCAAAGCGTGGCGTTAAGTTCCACCACTCAACACGCCATCATAATTGTGCGGAAAGTGGGGAACGCAACTGTTTTAATGGGAAATGGAGTGTCTCAACACTATTCCCAGTTCCTTGTTATGTGCAGGATACAGAGTAAAAAACTAAAAACAAAGTTAATATGCGGATTTTAAATATGCAATGTATCATATGTCATCGAATGAATTATTTTCATTTCCTCACTCTGGTAACAACACATTGTCATGCGTTGCCTGAGTTCCGCCACGCAGCTTGCAATGTCACGAAAACTGGCGGTTTCCCTACCGCTTCTTAAGACTACGGTCTGTCTGAATAGCCTGTTATATGCGGCTAAATATACAACGTGTATAAATATCTCTAAAAAAATATATAAGGAATTACTCTATAGGTTTTGATTACGCCGCGTATTATATACAAAATGCAATAATCATAAACACTAGTCACTACTACAAAGGGATATGGGGAGGGATTTTGTTATCTTAAAAGCTTGATTTTTTCTATTCCTCAAGAAACCGCAGATCTGAATTTTTGATATTAATTTCAGCTCGATATCAGATGAACAATCCTGACGGACAAACAAACACCAAAGTGATCCTATAAGGGTTTTTTCACATACGGAACCCTATAAAACGTGTTTATAGATATTTAAACTACCAATTTTTATACAAACATAGCATTTCCATAGTTAACACTAGCAATAGGATGCACGCCAGCTTTCCTTTTAATCGCATTGTAAAAGTAATACTATTAACCTATCTGTTCGCACCGCGTCTGTACGGTTTCAGTTTACGTTTGCAACGGATTGTTTTTTTTTTTGTGATTTAGGTGATACCGTGTAACAATGTTGCCATATTGTTATATACAGCTTATCGGTAAATCAATGATTTGAATTTCATCTGTGTATGGGGGAGTGATATTTTTTTAATGTCACGCGTATAACAGGGTTGGTAATGTTAAGGCACTTTGTTCTAGGCTTTCCGTTTCCGTTTTAATTCACTGCTAATCTGGTATACCAGTGCGAATAATTCATGTCTTGAGTGGAGATCGAACCACTACCACCATGTTTGAAGTTAAGCACTATGCTACTGCGCCACGACGACTTGAATTTCATTTCTACACGTTCCGCCGGCATTATAGAATTATAATCGTTAAAATCGTTAAAAAGAAACTCTCTAGTACGTTACAGACTTTACCATACTGTAAAAGCGACCTGCGATAAAGCATCCACCACGTCATTTCTCGAAAATTGAGTAGAAAGAGAAAATGGAGAACGGTGTGTCTTAACACTTAGTTTCCTATTCCTACTCTGCTAAGAGCGGAATTAACTTCTAGCTGAAAATAAATGTAATATTAGGTACCTGATATCCGAATATAATCTCTTATCAGGTAAGAAAACGAGAACCTACACTATAGAGATATATATTTACAACCAAACAAAATTTACCAGGCATCTCACCTATTCCATAAGCTACAGTTACACATGCTCCATAAATGGTATGCTCATTAGCATGCTCGAAATGTGTGTGCTACTCAAAATTGACATGCTTGCTTTTATTTAGCATGCTTTTTAAGAACACTCAGATATAAGCGTGCTCAAAGCAAATAATGGAACACACATGCTCTTTAAGCGCTGGCTGGAAACTTCGATACTTGATATTCTATATAATTCTCTACCAGTATTGCAGTGCAGGTGGTGAAACGTGGAAAACCACCACATCTGTGGTCCTCTCTACAGAATTACATAAAATGATCAGTTTGACTGCAATATAATGTATCCCAAAACTTTTACCAAGAAAGAATATGAGAAAGAATAAGGTTTAGGTACTCATTGTTCTGATATAAAATAACAAATTTTAGAGATTTTTCGTCACCCCAGAGGGACATTTTTACAAAGATGTGGTGCACGCGCACCTCCGCGAGCGTCTGATCGATATTAGCATACTAATAAATAAGCAAACATATTTACAGGCGCTCAAAGCATGCCCCGTTTTCCCCGCACTGCTGGTAGCATGCTTAAAAATAGAACGGCTGTCGATTTTCGAGCAAGTTCAAAATTACCATGCTCATTATTAGCAATGCTTTGACACACACACAGGCCAGTCGTGGCGCAGCGGTACGATGTGTGACTGTAAAACCGACTGGTTGTGGGTTCGATCCCCACTCGAGGAGATGAAATATTTACTTAAATTTATATTTCCATTTCTTCGCTCTGGTGTCGATGTTAAGCGCGGCGTTGAGTTGAATGCCTCCAGGATGCCTCCAGAATTCGGCAGAAGTGGGGAACGGAGTGTCTTAACACTAGGTTCCCTCTGGAATTCATTCAACTCAGTACCTGAAATTAGAACGAGTCAAGCACTGCTACAAGCAGGGTAGGCAGAGACCTACCCTGCTGTGTGTTTGACACACATGTTAACATGAGTCATTGCTCAATAATAGCATGCTACCGTGCTAGTATTGAGCATGTGTAACTGTAGCAATATTTCTTCAATTTTAACCCCTAAATGATACAGAGCATCTTTACTCCTATAATAATATTACAATACTGTACAATTTGTTTGGTTGAACGTTCTAATCTCAGAAACGTATCATTTAAATTAGAAAATATTGTATTGGCTAGTCTATTTATCGAGACAGCCTATAAGTTGTAATGCATCAGGTAGACACTTGTAACTACCGTACCTTCTGTGTTAGTTACCTTGAGCAATTGACATATATTATTTTTAGTTTCACGCTGTGAAGCTGCTGTATCCCGCATAACTGCTATATGGTTGACAAACGGGAACCTAATTTTTTTTATCAGCTTTACGCTGTATCCCACACACAGCAGGGTAGGCAGAGGGAACCTACTAATAAGACACTCCGTTCTCCACTTTCTGCTGGTTTCAGGAGGCATTGCGTGTTGAGAGGCGAAACCAACGCCGCGGTTTGCCTAGACGAAATTTAAATAAATATTTCATTTCCTCGAGTAGGGATTGAAGCCACAACTAATCGCTTTTACAATCACAGTTTGTGCCCTTACACTACTACTGATTTCAGGATATGTTAAGAAACTCCTAATTAGAAATTATCATTGGACCACGAGCGCAGCCGTAGGTAAACGCTAGTCAGCCAATAATCTTGGCCATCTATACCGAGCTAGCTGGATTAACTGGAATAAATCTGTGTTGGAAAAAACTAAATCCATCCGCGCACTGTTACGGCAATAACTCATGACATACAAAAACGCCTATCGCTATTTCAGCTTTGTAGATAAATGGCGTTCGAACCGGCTACCATGGCTGGCTGTTTTCGGTATTTGGGAAAATTTTGTTGTGTTGTATACATTTCTTGTTTTACGCTATATTATCATTTCTACGATCTGGTAACAAAGGAAAGCGCAGAGTTTAGTTTCGCCAATGTGCAATGTCTCGTAAATTGTAGTACTTAGTGTCTTAAGACTGTTTTTTACTGCCTAAAAAAATATTGTGATTTCACGCACTTGGACAAACGTCACATTTGATTCAAATTTATTCCCGACTGCTAAGGAAGGGTTATGTTTTTCGCGCGTATCTTGTATGTATGTAATATTCTTTATTACCTCATATCTCCAGAACCGCTAAACGGATTTACACAATTAAGGTATCGTTAGATTTATATTAGTAGCCCAAGTGTTCTTAGATAGGTGACGTTAAAAGAAAACAATCATGGCCTCTGTGGGACGCCATTAGACTTAGTGAAAAAATATTTTTTCGTTTCGAATACCACAATATGGGTATCAAATTCAAGAGCTTAATATGAGGATTTCAAAAAGGTATATCATGATTATCATTACTATAATGATTTCTAACAAAAACGTAAAAAATAAAAAAAATTTTGTAAAAACAAAAACCCCGACTGCATAAAACTAAAAAGAAAATAAACAATTAACAAGCCCAATAGTTTATTAGGATTGACAGTCGGGATCTATAAGTAATTCTTTAATCAATAAAATCTTTACCAGGAACCCCGCATAATTTAAAGAGGTCCCGACTGTTAATCCTAATATACTATTGGGCTTGTTAATTGTTTATTTTCTTTTTAGTTTTATGCAGTCGGGGTTTTTGTTTTTACAAATATTTTTTCGAATGTTTTCTTTGTTTATTTTAAAAATAGTGCTGAGTTGAAACGAATATGTAAATGCCCAGCAAGTAAGCAAACAGGTCATATATTGTCCCATTCCTCTACGAAGACCTAAAAACTATAAGATATGTCTGTAAACATGATAGTTATTGGTTCGATGTCTAACTTTTTTTTTTTAATTTCTCCGGTAGTGCGCGTGTTTAAGTTACACTGTTTCACACGCAATGTTTCAAATTCAGAGTATCAACTAGGTTTTCGGCCTGCTTTGCGGGAGAAAGCGTGAAGCCACTTGCAATCTAAGCTGAAAATGAACTGTTTTTGACATTTTTAAAGTGTTATTTTACACTAAGGAAAATATAAATTTAAATAAATATTTCATCTCCTCGAGTGGGGATCGAACCCACAACCATTCGGTTTACAGTCACACTTTGCACCACGACTGACCTTAAAGAGTATATGTTTTCTTAAAAAGTAAAAATCAATTACCTAAAATAGCAAGCAATGTATAGTAAATTGCGTCTATGAGATAAAACCACAGTTCGTATGGGACTATCACATCAAATGATGGGAATGAATTGAAACTCGCATTTTTCATATAACGCCCCTCTCAGTCTAGTTTAAGGGCGCAAAAGCTAAAATGGAAAATATTTGCTCATACTCTCACATACTTATATACTGTCATAAATGTAATCATGGTTTTATTATAATGTTACAGATGAAGTGCGGTGTTCAGTCTCGCAAATTAGTAAGCAACGCCTTTGAATGGAAAATGGGCAATGGAGTGTTTTTTTATTAGATTCTTTCCTCATTTCATAATAAAAAAGTTGATTAGTTTCATTTTTCATATATGATAAAATACGGATAAGCCTACTCTTTTATGGGGTATGTAGAGTGCAACTTAAATAAATGAAAACAAGTAACTATATGACAGATGCACGCATGTTTTTCGGGATAGGAGAGCAGAGAAAGCCTAGTGTCAGAACTGAGACACACTGTTCCCTATGAATCACTCAATTTTTGAGACATAGCGTTTGAGTGACTAAATTCAAAGTAGTGCTTGGTCCTCTGTGCCAGGTTGACCTTAATTTACTTTTATTTAATTTGATTGAGCTTATTTTTTGTCCTGTTAATGGCAAGACAAGAGATAAATTAATACTAAAACACTCTATTCCCCCTTTTTGCCCAATTTTCGAAGCATAGCGTGTTGAGTGGCGGAATTTAATGTAGCGCTTTATCTATCAGAGCGAGAAAGTAAAAAAAAGTGCCCCTAGTAGTGTCTTAACACTAGGTGATTGTGGCATAAACCGCTATATGTTTTATTAAATGTGAACTAAGAAAAATTAAAATGAAACAAAAAACTTAAAATCAAATTAGCTTTATATTGTATCCCGTACACAGCATGGTAGACAGAGAGAAACTAGTGTTAAGACACTTCGTTCCACACTTTCCGCCGAATTTTGGAGGCATTGCGTGTTGAGTGTTGGAACACAACGCCGCCCTTTGCCTCCACACCAGACGAAGAAATGCAAATATAAATTTAAATAAATATTTCAATTCCTCGATTGGGGATCGAACCCACAACCATTCACGTTTACAATCACATTTTGTTCAAACAAGAAATATATATTATTCTATAGTCCAACCCCCATGTATCTAAGATCGTTCTTCGAATATATCTCAGTCGATAAGCCTCACGCCGATGCCGCGTCAGCGTACACCGATTACCCCTAATGAGTCGATCCCGGGACGTCCCCGCGGGATAGCCAGTTCGAATCCAATATGCGCATTAGATTAGCGAAGTTAATGATACGTGGTGGAGTTTAAATTGTGTTTTGTATGGTGATTTTTGTGTTTTTCTTTTCGTTGGATATATGGTATGTTGTGTTTCGGGCAGTAGCTGTCTGGTAAGTTGAATTTGAAGTATTTTTATTTCTCATCTCTGGGAAAATAATATGCGGCGTTGAGTTTCACCAAGCCTCAGATTATATCATTTTGAATTAGGCGTATACCACCAGGTTACCAGGTTCCCTCCCTTCCCCTGCTATGCGCGATTGTCTAATAAGTATATCCTAAAAAATCGTGGCACAGATTCAAAATATAATCCAGAAACGTGTCCAGAATGTCATTTAGTTCAGATCGCTGTCAATGCTTGACGCGGGTAAATTGTGTTTCAGTTGTATCTCATACGTGTTGCCGATATATGTGATTGGCGAGGGACCTTTCCTAAATATCAGTTTTGGTTTGTATCTTTATATGTAAATACTATAGGTTTTTACTGTGGATTTGCTTTTTTGTCGAATAGGAATTATTAAGAGACTGTGTGTTATGACGTCACGGTACAGTTTAAGTGCAATTCTGATCGCTGGTATTTTGGTCTACAAGGAAAGGATTAAATAATGTAATAGTCCTTTTTTTAGAAAACATATAAAATTTTTACGTAACGGGATTTGAACCCGCGCTTCTTTGGAAGCCGTCGAAGCGCTTTGACCAACTAAGCCATATGTTCTTATCGGTATCCGTCGAAATTCTTATATGCTTGTTACAACTTATTTTTGCTAGCATCTCTATAGGGAGATTCTTACAAATTTCCGTTACCCGAAGATAATTACTTAGTATTATCATTTAGCAAGAGAGAATACTATTTAATAAATATTTTTTCCATTTTAAAGTGTTATTCCACACTTGTGAAACGTTCAAATTAAGATTTACGTTTAAAAAAATATTTTCTAAAATAATATGTTTCTTGCCTAAATATAAAACAAAAGTTTTTATTTCGATTTTAGCACATAGCAGGAGAAAAATGGTTTTTTTTATATTTTAAAAATGTTATTCCATATTCAGAAAAATGCGTGTACAAATCGTAGCAGAGGTAGAAAAAAAAATCTGCTTAACGCTGTATCCCGCATGTAGCAGGGTAGGCAGAGGGATCCCAGTTAAAAAAACATTCCGCTCCCTACTTTTGCGTGTTGAATGGCGGAACGCCGCGCTTTTGCCTCGACACAAAAGCGAAGAAATAAAAATATTCAATTTTCCCGATTGGGAATCGAACCAGTGACACGCTTGTACCTGCGCCACGACTGCCCTCAATAATTCTTTTAATTTTTTAAAATTTTCTAAGAAAGTATACTTAACAAGAAACAAATGCAGTTAGCATTTTAAATTTCCACATAATATATACTTATACCTACATCCAACTTTGTCCAGAACTTTTCAACCGCACTGTCAAGAAATTTTTCACTATAACAAGAAAAACCGAAGTTTCATACAAAAAAACCCATCCTCAGCCATACAATTTGCTAAACAAACACAACACTATGATTTATTTGACGCGTTATAAAGGAGCACACCGAGTTGCGGATCTGTTTTAAATGAACAAAGTTTCTAACATTCTTTTTTGTGTTCACTTTGCAGTTAGCTTTTTAGTTTGAAGTTTTAAAGTTTGTACTAAATAACACCATTATAAAATTATGGATGATTTTGATATTGTGTTTTGTGAGGATTTTATTTGCCTGTAAACGGTATGGTTGTGGGTTCGATTCTCGTTCAGGGGAATTAATTGTTTTCATTATCCCGATAGACAAAGAGAAACGTAGAGTTCCTCCAGTCCACGTTACAAAAGTTAAGCGGAAAATAAGGAACGGAATGTGCACACTAGGTTCCCTCAGCCTACTCTACTATTGCGAAAAAACAAGAAGCTGTTTTTTCTTTTAGATACAAAACAAAATCTTTTATAAACATCCCCTATCCAGAGGTAGAAAGCACCCCCGTAGCGCAGCAATAAAACATTAAATGATAATCGCGAGATGGCCGCTTTATTTCCGGTTCGAGTTCCGGTGACACGCATTAGCCATTAGCATGGCGGCCGCTAACGTCGCATCCGTTCGGAATTAGTGATGTTCCGGGATAGATTGGATATGATTTGTAAGCACATCACTATTAGTATTTATATATATTTTGGGTAAGTTACGCAAGTAGTTAGTATCACTTACGAATACCGTGTCAATTTTACAAGATTTTATAATAAGCAAATATATACATATATATATTTTTAACTTCTTTATTAATATAGTAAATTTGATTACTATTAATGTTAACAAAATAAGCTTTTTAAGGCGGTTATAACAAGATCCTTAAAAAAAACGACGTTAGCTTCAACTCGAAACTGAATTCAAACCTATGTTTCTAGTAGAATATGACATACTCGCTTTGTCCATCCTTGTCTTAATACCTCTCACCTCTCACTTGTTGGAATCGAACCCACATCCATCCTTTTCATATTGTTTCACAATATAAAAAGTAAACATATGCCATAAAGATGATGATAAAGATGAGATAGTGCTGTCCAAAAATCTTATAATAATTTAAACATACAAAACAAACATCGATACATATTACAACACTAAAGCCCCATAATATTGTTTCGAATAGAATCCACGTGCGGATTTTAGTTTACAATTGAAGGGTTGGATTGAATAATTACCTTATACATAAATAACCTTTCAGTATAGGTTTTCTTTTTTTTATATTTCTTCTTCTCCTAATGTATGTTTGGGTTTTAAAATGCATTGTTTATTGTCCTAATGCTTTCTTTTATTATTATTATTTGTTACAATACAGTGTTGTGGTTCGTACGTTTTATTATCGTATACATTTCTTTTTATATATTTTTTTTATATTAGATAAAACTAGACTTAGAAATATATTTTAGAGGCGTGAATCTTGGTGTAGGGCCAAAAGCATGCGATTGTAATCGCAACAGGCAATGGGTTCGAATCCCATTAGGATATGAGATATTTTATATTTTCATTTTCTCGTTTTGGTGTCGAGGCAAAGCGCCGCGTTAAGTTCTGCCACTCAACACGCAATGCCTCCAGAATTCGGCGGAAAATGGGGAACGGACGGGTCCTAATATTAAGTTAAAAAAATGACGTAAAGCTAGCTGTCTTTTTATTTTAAGGGTTCCCTATCTCAAAAAGTAAAAACGGAAACTTTATAGGATCATTTTGTTGCGTGAAGTTATCAAGCTGAAATTATTATATTGTTATAAATATTCATTTATAACAATATAATAATATACAAGATATTTTAAAGCACAGAAAAAGTCAAGCTTCTAAATCAGCCGTGTAATCGAAACCTATTGGATACTTCCCGTGGTCCTACAGTTATGAAATTTAGAACAAAGTGAGAACACTATTCAAACTATTTTTAAAAAAAAAACAGTTAAGTGCGAATCGAACTCGCCCACCCAAAATTCCGTACCAATCTTGGGGAAGTACAGTTTATAAATTAGACGAACATAAGTTTGTGGGCATATCCACTCACTTTGTTTGAGCTAAGCTACAAATATTACTTATTAACAAAACGTATAAAAATTTGAACGTAGCGGGATTTGAACCCGGGCCTCTTTAGAAACCGCCCAAGCGCTCTGACCAACTATGCGGTACGTTCTCATCGAGCTACATCGAAATACGTATCTCTGTAGTAGAGATTTTCAAATTTTCTCTACTCAAAGATAATTACTTAGAATTATCGTTTGACAAGAGTGAGTGCTACTTTTTAAATATTTTTGACATTTTTAAAGTATTATTCCACACTTAGGGAAGAAACATACAAATTTTCTTTCCTAAGTGTGGAACGCCTGTTTAAAAATGCTATAAATATTAGTCCGGACCCGAAGCCTCGGCGAGTCCGACTCGCACTTGACTTGTTTTTTTTTTTAACTCCAGCCATATCAACTAACAGAATAAGTAAAAAGAATCGATACTCTTGGCCGATGAGGCCAGTCGTGACGCAGGGGCACAAAGTGTGACTGTAAAACCGACTGGTTGTGGGTTCAATCCACACTATTATTAGATATATATAGATATTAGATGAAATATTTACTTAATTTTTTATTTCCATTTCTTCGCTCTGGTGTCGAGGCAAAGCGCGGCGTTGAGTTCTGCCACTCAACACGCAATGCCTCCAGAATCCGGCAGAAAGTGAGATGGAGTGTCTTAACTCTAGGTTCCCTCTGCCCACCCTGCTGTGTGTGGGATACAGCGTGAAGCTGATTTAATTTTTTTCTTATCATTCATAGAACTAATGTAATTGATTCCAATACATTCATAGTAAAATAACACCGACGAAGGAAATAAGTGGATAATGAAAATCACTGTATACTATGTAATAGGTATTAAGTTAAAGTACTTACGTGTTTTGTACTAGTACAGTATCATATTACGTAGCGACCAGACAGCGCGGCGTCGACGCTTGAATTAGTTATAGGTTTAAGTATATTTGGTTTTAGTTTCACGCTGTATCCCGCATATTACAGGATAAGGAGAGATAACGTAGTGTTGAGCAATTCCGTTCTGCAGTTTATGTCCAATTTTCGGTATATTGCGTGTTGAAATTAAATTTCAGCGCCGTGTTTTGTAATAAAAAATAAGAAGATAATATTACTTACACGACTTTTACAACGAAAAGACAGTTTCTGTGTCTGAATAGATAGAATGACCCAGGGAAGCTAATATAAATTTTCATTGCTTCCAGTGGGAATCAAACTCTCAACATATCGCGATTACAGTCCATCTTTGCAGGAAAAAGTGTGAAGCTGCTATATCTAAAACTGAATTTATCATATTTTTCCCATTATAATATCATGCTACATGAGGTATACAGCGTAAAGTATATTTTTTTATTATTTGAACCCCTTAAAATAATGAAATGCCACTGGTTGTGAGTTAGATCTCCACTTGAGGAAGTGAAATATTTATTTAAATATATATTTCATTTCTTCACTCTGGTGTCGAGGTAAAACGCAGCGTTAAGTTCCGCCACTCACACCTAATGCCTGCAGAAAGCCACGGAAACTGGGGACCGGAGTGTCTTAACACCTATGTTCCCTCTGAATACACTGCTGCGTGGGGGATACAGCTGGAAGCAACTTTTTTTATTATTTTAATCCCTTAAAGCCATTACAAAACATGTACAATCAATTCCACAGAGTATACACGTGCACGATCATTAAGGTGAAGCGTAAAGCCTTAGACATGTTGGAATGCTCTTAAATATTCATGACTACTCTGTACTCTACAGGGTGATTTAATATTTAACACTAGAATTAGTGGATCAAATTCTGTCTTTTATATGGTTGGGATTAACGTTGGCTGTATAGTGATTTATATACATATGCATAATATGTATGTTTGTATATAGACCGTTCTGGCGCAGTATCTGACTGTAAATGCGACGGTTTTAAATTCAATTCCTAATCTGGGGAGTGAATTATTTCATCTCCACGTTCTGATAACAAAACAAATTAAGGAGTTATGTACTTCAATGGCCGCCACAAAATGTCTCGAAAATTGAAGGGTGCGTGGGGAACGGAGTGTCTTAAGGATATATTAAGTTAAAACTCAAGTTTTAGTTTTTAGTACGCCATTCTTGTAATTATAGGTATAAATTGTATATTTATCGTTCAAAAAAGGACGATGAGACCTGTTTATAATTTTAAAGCTCGAGATTCTCTGCGAGATGTTTTTAGAGATACAGGAATTCTGACAGATGTCATGGAATATATATCTTACTTAATTCCATATGTCCGTCAATATATACAGTATTATAATAAAAACAATGATATACATACTACAGGAGCCAGAAATAAGGAAAACCTTATTAATTCTAGTTATCGCCCCAAAAAGTAAATAAATCACTTATAGATGTACGTATCTGTAATGGTATTCCGCAACGTATTTTAAATTTGCCACTTCAGAAATTTAAACAAAACTTTTCACATTGTCCAAGAATTTTGAAAAAATAAAAATGTGTTTTAATTAAAGCCCGTTTGAATTTCACGCAGGATAGCTACCGTTGTATTTATTTAAATGAAATTGTAACTTTTCTAGTGATGAGAGAAACTGGTGAGTTTCTTGCTAGCTCTTCTCCTCTTCTCAACAGAACTGCCTTCTGAGCCCGTGGAAGCTTTATGTTCATTCGATACTTCAAAAGTACTTCCAAAAATATTTTTGAATAAAGAATATTTAGAATTTGAATACAATATATATTATATAATAAATAAAAATTTGATGATTTCGAGAGACGCAAGTTCGGGTCCCGGTACCTCCTCTAAAAGTATTTTACAATAAAAAATATTAAACATTATTAATATATATTATCAGAAAAAAATATATAAAACAAAATCTTTTTAGCACTAAAATAAATCCTCCTGTAAAGTCGTCGGTGGGGTTGTACGAAGCATCATATTTCAGGCGGCGCATATTCAGTTTCTACAGGCCATTGCCACGGCCAAAGTCATACCTATAACCTGAAATACAGGTCAAATATAAGGTTTAATTTCTGACTAGAAACGCGACGGTTGCAGGTTCGATTCCCATTCGGAGGAAAGATATTTTTTTCTTCTCTTAACTATAGTTACATGATAGAATACAACGTTGAGGACCCCTATTTATACGTAGTGTCTCGAAAATTGTTCCGAGAATGGGGAACGGAGTGTCTTAACACTACATGGGTATGTAGTAACCAGTTCCCTGATATATAAGAGATACAACGTAAAATTATAGGGTTTAATAAATATTTATTATATATTTTACAAGAAAAAAAACATTAAGTCTGTTAATAAAGAAAAAAAATTAGGTCAATATATTTTTTTTTTATAAAAACTAAACAAATTAATAAGACGAATGTAATAAGCACAAACTCGATATGTTAACCAGAAGGCAATCTAAGGTCCCATCAGCCATCTTCCAAATCCATCATCAGACCAGACCGATGGTACCATAATATTATATTATCATCTAATCCACATATAATTACCACATCCTCTCTCCACATGAATTTTAAATATTGAGAGGCAGAACTTAACACCGCGAAGACTACAAACACCCATCCAATTGCATTTTTTAACTTCACGCAGTATCCCGATCATGGCATGCTAGGTACAGGAAACCTAGGAACCTACTATTAAGACCAACGAGAAGAACCAGAGAGTAGAAATTAAAATATTTCATTTTATCGAATGGGAACCCAACCCACAACCTGTCGCGTTTACAGACTCACGCTTGACCCTGCGCCACAACAAATTGAAATTAAGCAATAATAATTACAATTCTATGAGTGTCTCAAATAACTTCATACACCAATATACCTGTTGGGAAATCTGCAGCCTGATCCTGTCACTTTGATGTTGTGATTGAGTTGTCCCACCCACAACCGAAAAGCCTTAAATCTCAAGATTTTTTAATAGAAAAATATGTCTTAGCTCCATAAGGTTAAAGCATTTAGTCCCTTGATTTAAAAATTTGTAGCTGTAACATATTTTTTTTCATTCCATTTTCATCCATAATGAGCAGTGGGGCAAACAAGTGCTGTCGTTATTTCGTAGCGGTTGGGTAAATACATGTTTGAAGTATCTAAATATATATATATAGATATATATATAAATAAGTGTATGTATGTTTGTGTATTAAATTATGCGGTAATTCTGTTTGTTTATTTGTGCTTGTACAAGGAAAGGTGGGGCCAATGAATAGGAAACGAGATACGTGATCTTTTGGCAGGAAGTTTCCTCGTTTCAGTGTTATTAGTGTGAATATCAAAATTGGTTTCTTACTTAAACATAACTGGAGGAAATGTCTAGTGACTTTTTGTCGGCGACTCTATGTTTTTTTTATATTTTGTATTGTGAGACTCTGTAACCAAGAGGGGTGTGGGTTCGATTTCTGGTAAAAAAAACAAATCGCAACGTTAAATTTGTTACTCAAGACCCAATGTCCAAAATATTAAGCTCGCTTTACGTCGCATGCCACATCTAACAGACCAGACAGAGAGAATCTAGTGTCCTATAAGTCCGATCTCAACACACTGCCACATTTTCGAGACATTACGCATTGAGTGGCAGAACTTAACGCCACTTTGTCGTTAACCAGAGCGAGAAAACGAAAACAATACATTTCCCAAGCGGGAATCGAGCTCACAACCGTCGCATTTACAGTCTGGTGATTTCAATTTTAATTTTCTCAACAAAAATATCTTAACATCATTTTTAAAAACATTTTCGTTTAACAAAAGATCTAACAAAAACGCCAATTACAACAGTTAAAAATGAACAGTTTAATTAACTTGTTTAAACAAAACGTTAACTGCGAAGCGGAAAGGGCTATTTCCAGATTTGTCATAAATAATTCTTAGTACAATTTCAGTTTCCCACAAAATTAGTTTAAAAATGTGTGTATGAGAGTGTATTGGGAGTAGCGTCTATTAGACTAGCATCTAACATTAATTGCTTTAGGGACTTTTTTGTGTAGGGACGTTTTACTTTTTTATATTTTTCTAAAATATATATAAATTAACGCCGTGCCTTAAAATAATTTGCGGGGCGCTGAGTTCCGCTGATCTACACATAATGCCTCTAGAAATTGTCGGAAAATGGGTAATGGAATGGCTTAATATTAGGTTCCCTCTGACTACTCTGATGTGTGACAATAAAAAAATTAGAAACTAAAAAAGACCTAAGAACATGCTGGATAAGTTAATACTTTCCTTTTTATTAAATTCAAATTTAATTATTTGTCTGCACTGGAAAGACACCGCATGGCGTGGAGGTCCGCCATTTACACGAAATATCTCGAAAACTGGGCGAAAAGTTAGGAACGAAGTATCTTAATACTAGCTTCACTCTACCTACCGTGCTATATGCGTGATACAGCGTGAATCTGAAAAAAAAATTAAATCATAGAAACCAAGTATATTTTTCAACAAGCCATTCACCAATTAGAAGTGGTGTTGAAACAATTATATACAATAACAAAACTTGAATTAACTCCACAGCCGCGGGTGGCGCTGAGATGGACTTGTTTAAATTACGTGTTTAACTTTTATAACCATCCATCAAGGAGCGACTGAGTGCAAAAGGAAAAATTCTTAAGTAAATTTGTGGTAACAGGTTCAATTTTGGGTTAAAAGAATCTACTGTTAATCCTAAAAATAGTAATTCTTTATTGCACTATGTAGAAGTAATAAATATATAAAACTATCGACCTGCCCGCGGCTTCGCCCGCTTGAACCACGCGATTGCTTATTCAATTAAAATACAATTACATTGACTTCTAGTGTGCTCAAACTTTGCTATTTTATTATCCTAATCCTTATATGAATGTTTAATTGGTTTGGAAAAAAAATACGACATACATTGCCATATTAGTAATATTCTTAGTAAATAAACGTACGTTGTTTTTTCTTTGAGCGCTTTAATATGTTGACAAACTTACAGCCCACCGCCCACCGAGGCTTACGTACCGATTTCAGGATTGTAGGTCAAAGGGTAGTGCTGTAAACTTAAGTTTGCAGGTATATGCACAGATTTTGTATAAAATGAACAACAATTATAAATTTATAATGATTTTTTTATGAAATATTAATATTTTTTTTACTGATTTTTCCCTCACTTATATTATGCCCTGGACAAAGGGAATATGTCTTTCCCTATGGTCACCCAACCGGTGATCTTGGCTTGGTGATCGGTGGCTGCGACTATTGAAAGCAGGGGAGATGGCCAGACAGCAAGGCCATCTGTGGCCGTGTTGGCATTGTATAGAACCCAAGTTCGGCCTTATATGAAGGACTGCTTTCATGTCGGAACTGATGCACCACCAGTTAGCTTGAACCACTTGTTCGCATACAACGTAGAGCCATTCGAATCATTGGAGATCCAAACAAAACGGACACACAGACAGACAGACACAAATTCTGCTGAATTATTTCTAACCTGTGTTACTGATTCACAGAACCACTTATGGATTAACTAATTCATATGTTTTTTATATATTTCATTAGTAGTATTACTTTTTTATATTTTTATTATATGTGTAGAATATGAAATAGATTATAGAATAAAGTTATAACTTAGGCGTCAAATTAAAAAAAATCCAGTTTTAAAAATTATTTCAAAATCCCTCCTTAGGTAGCACCTACGTACTAAAAAGAATCCGTATACAAAATTTACACGCTTACTACTTGTAGAAGAGAAGTTTCATATACAATAACAAATTCCTCTCCCCTAAAAAAAAAACAAAACCTTAGAGTGAGCACCTAACGCCCATCTAAAATTTGGCACTCCTAGCACTTGTAGTAAGGAAGTTTTATACAAACTGCCAACCCCAAATACAACCCCTTAGAGGTCGAATATTGCGAATTCTCGTCTTAGTGAGCACTTACATACTTATTATTAATTCTATAAAGAACGCCCATGCAAGATTTGAAACTCGCTATCATTTCGTATGGGCATGGGAGAAAGTAAGCTTTTTGCATAGATAATTTTCTAAATTATCTCTATTTCGAGATGAAACTCAACAATCAATCTACGAAAGCGGCAAAATGAAAATAATTAAATAATCATTCCCCCTATTCGGGGAACCGAACCCACACTCAACTCGCTACAGCCACACACCGACCCAAAACAAAAACAGCATAAGAAAACATGATTATCTACATACAAAATTCATCAATTGTATGATTTTACATACATTTAATATTATATTCGAGCACAATCCAAGCATGGGTATTTGTAAGTCCGTCACGTATGCTAAGAACCGTCGCGTTGCGTTTAAAGTAATGCACCTAGGACGGGATGGGAATTTAGAAACACCAAAAATGGAAACCTTTATGGCTTTTTAATGGTTATAAAGCCATTTTATGCTGTGGTGAAGAGAGCGTACGTGGTCACCAGTTTGAATCCAGCTTTTGGATTCAGTTAGACGATTTAGAATGTATTTTTGGTTGTACAGTTATAGTTTTGTATACAATTTGTTAAGTAAATGGTATTTGACGCTTTGTCAAAAACCTCTTTCCTTTTATTGATTATCGTCGAATTCTTCTTTTTTTTTCAGCTTCACGCTGTATCCCGCACCCAGCAGGGTAGGCAGAGGGAACCTAGTGTAAGACACTCCATTCCCCACTTTCTGCTGAATTCTGGAGGCATTGTGTTAAGTGGTAGAACTCAACGCCGCGCTTTGCCTCGACACCACAGCGAATAAATGGAAATATAAATTTAAGTAAATATTTCATCTCCTCGAGTGGGGATCGAACCCACAACCAGTCGGTTTTACAGTACCACTTTGTGGCTCTGCGCCACGACTGGCCTCATTTTTATTTAGTTCTTACTTTCTACATACCCTAAGGTCTTCGATTTTGTAACAAGTTTTTATTAGGTTGATTTTCTTAACTTATAACTTTTTAATAAAATCTCCTAAGAAATTGAAGTTTGACTCACTTGTATATAATATATTAACATGAAGAATATATTAACATGAAGTTATGGGTAGCTTAGATTACAATACATCATTAAATTCATCGAATTCAGGCTCATAATTTCTTCTTTCAGTTAGGACCTGATGATGGAATTGGAAAGTGGCGGATGGATCCCTAAGTATATATAAAGTTTTTGTAAACTAATAACATTTTTTAAGACTGATACGCTTTTTCCAGTACCATCGATAATATGTTCACGAAGTTCAAACGGTTTCCCTAAACCCAAAGCTAAAAGCATTAAGCTGAAAAAAAACTCCTATTGGGATAAAACGGCACTTTGGTTTTCCTAATTGCCGAATAATCACTAATATGTCATACTGTAATTGTAACGGTTCTGGATTCGATTACCACTCGCAGGAATGATATATTTTGCGGTGCATAAGAAACTAAATATCTTATACTAAGTTTCCTCTGCTTAACCTGCTATATGCAGGATACAGGGAGAAGAACGGGACAGTCTAAACTCGAATAGTTTACTAGTAACCTCTGAAGAGTTCCTGTATTAGGGTCCTGGCTCCATCATCACACCAGCTCATTGATACCATAATCTAATATTATCACTTAAGCTCCATACAACTGCCAAGTTTCATGAGAATATATTTATTACACACGGTTCAAATGTAAATTCTTAGATTTTATTACATAGTTCGTTACAGCTCGACCCTAATAAAAATGTCTTAAAAGCAACACTGCACTTTGCTTTACCAAAACATGAATACGAAAATATTTTTTTAAAATATAAACATCCTCAATCGGGAAATCGAACCCACAACTGCCACAAAAGTACTAAAACTTGATTTAAAGTTGTAAGCTTAAATAACATCAAACTTTTTATATGGACCATTCTAAATAAAACTCATACATTCGTAACACGTTTAAATATGCAATCAAAATGTGATGTGGTGATTTCCTTATTGGATTGCTTAGTAATGACTGTTGGAATCATTTTTAGGCCGAGATTCGTGATTAAAATTACATATCGACACGCTGAGGTTATATGTAGATAAATATTATTAATGTGGTATTTGTCGTGGCGCAGCGGCACGAGGTGGGACTGTAAAACCGACTGATTGTGGGTTCGATCCCCACTCGAGGAGATGAAATATTTACTTAAATTTATATTTCCATTTCTTCGCTCTGGTGTCGAGGCTAAGCGCGGCGTTGAGTTCTGCCACTCAACACGCAATGCCTCCAAAATTCGGCAGAAAGTGGGGAACGGAGTGTCTTAACACTAGGTTCCCTCTGCCTATCCTGCTGTGTGCGGGATACAGCGTGAAGCTGAACCTGTATTCTTTTGAGTAGCTCTTGATGGTTCGTGGTATTATAAATATGTTACAGACTAGTTGAATATCAAGAAGAGGCCGTCATGGTGGAGCAGCGCAGTGTCTGGACGTCACGCAAGGATTGTTGGTTTCATTCATTTTCGGGGGAATGAGTTATTATTTACTTACTATTTGCTCGCTTTGGAAAAAGAAAATATCTTTTAAATAAATCAGTTATGATTACTTTTAACTGTGTAATGATTTTTCTCTGTCCAATTTATGTAAGTTCTATGCGTAAATGTATTTTTTCAAATATTTAAACAAATCTTAGAAAATCAATCAAAATCTTTAGAAGCCAGCCGGGGCGCTGCAACTGTCGAACGAAACTGTCGAAAGCAACAGGCCGCGGGTTCGACTCTCATTTGAAAAGAGGAAATGAAATATTTTTTTATTTCTTGGCTCTGGTAATGACGCAAAGCGCGACGTTGAGCTCCGCCAATCAACACGTAATGCCTTCAGAATCCGGTGACAAGTAAATAAAAGAACATTAATCCTATTAATATCAGTTATACTTCGTCTAACTTATAAGCAACAAATTATTTTGTTTATCTATATATATAAAAGGACTTGTGCTGACTGACTGAGGTAAGACGCACGCACAGCCGTAACCGCTGATGGTAGAAACGTGAAATTTGGGCAGATGTTTATTTTCATATTCTGGACATCCACTAAGAAGGGAATTTGAAAAATTTTAACCCTAAAGGGATGAAATAGGGGTTGAAAGTTTGTATGGAAAAATTTTTTTATCTGTACCGATTTTTATAAAATTTGAAATTCAGACTCTTAAAAATATTTCATTGAACACGTGTTTCATGATTTTTAAGAATTCACCTCCTAAGGGTCCAAATAAGGGGTTGAAACTTTATATGGAAAAATCTTTAATCTGCCACCGATTTTTATAAAAAATTAAATTCAGACTGTTAAAAATATTTTATTGAACACGTGTTTCGTGTTTTTTTTAGAATTT
This sequence comes from Heliconius erato x Heliconius himera, assembly GCA_013421005.1. Taxonomy (NCBI): domain Eukaryota; kingdom Metazoa; phylum Arthropoda; class Insecta; order Lepidoptera; family Nymphalidae; genus Heliconius; species Heliconius erato x Heliconius himera. Next base: position 51,614 of record JAATLQ010038211.1, read on the forward strand.
ACTCCTAATAAGCGGGCGAAGCCGCGCGCGCCCTCTAGTCTTCACATATAACTGCCTTCACGGCTGAAGGAATCTAATATAAATTTCGTGTAATTTTCGAGACATCATCGTGTTGTTGAGCGGCGGGACTTAACGCCACGCTTTGTCTTGTTACCATGGCGAGAAAATGAAAATAATTAGTTAATTAATTTCATTTTGGGAATTCCCTTGGTATTGGAGCCTACAATAGTTACGATATCTCAGTGCGACACGACTACCTTCTCTCTGTGATTACCACGTGAGGTAAATGTGGTCTAACTAAGCCTAAATCCCAATTCTGGGATTAGAACCCACATCAATCCTCATCTATTTAGTTTACTCATATAAAACAACTACCAAAATGATATTATAATGTAACAAAATCGATAAAACTTTTCATAATAATTAATACAATATTAAAAGGTAAACATTTTCCCCCTAAAATAAAGGCAAAGCTGACGCTTTTGATTGATCTGTTCCCCAATTTACATATCGCTTACAAACGATTTCGGAAACACTTAAGTCTATAAAACTTTTGTTCAGTGATTCGTGAAATTTCTATAAAATGATCATTGAAGTATCTAAAGTATCTAATACTGTCTTTAGGGGAACTACGTGGAGATTATTTTTAATATTGGTCTAATATGACATAGGGCAGCGTAGAGTTACGCCACTCAACACGCAGTGTCTAGAAAATGGGTGAAAAGTAGAAAATGGAATTTTGATTGAGCTGTGAAGCTGAATAATATTTTTAAATACAAATATAAATATATATATTTACATCAAATTTCAATGTTGTCATTCTCAAACATACAAAAACTATCCTTTTAGTAGGGTATTTTTTATATATAGATACATGTATAACTAAACTTATATATTTTACTTATTTTTCTTTCCTAAATGTGAAATAACACTTAAATATATATATATATATATTGACTTCAGAAACAAGTTTCTTACTTTTTTTCAACTTTTTTAGCTAGCTATAAATATATTGTTTCGCGGCCGTCGTGGGGCAGGAGCACAAGCGTGACCCCCTAACGACTGTAAACGTGACGGTTGTGGGTTCGATTATCACTCTAGGGAATGAAATATTAAATATTTTTATTTCTTTGCTCCGATAACGAAGCAAAGCGCGGCGTTGAATACTACCACTCAACATGTAATGCCTCCAGTAATAGGTAGAAAGTGGAGTACGGAAGAATCTTAATGGAAACAGATTGTTTTAACACTAGTGACTAGGGTTCTAGGTTCCCTCTGCTTACCTTGCTATTTGCGAGATACAAAGGTTAAAAAAAGACGAAGAAGTATAGAAGTATATCAAATTTCTGAAGGGGAATTTTCAGGGCTCGAAAGACTAAGAGTTGGAGCTTCAATAGAAATTGAACTCAAAACCACTAAAACATTATCTAACCACGCTACTACATTGGACCAAACAACAACTCTTATACAAATTCAACTTACCTAAAAAGACCTAAAGAAATGATAAAATTTCTGAATCGGACCTTTATTGAAGTGTACACTGAAAGTGGGAAGGTTAACCTTTCGCACAAAGGGGGTCCCGCGGGCATTGGGTTCAATTCCGGCAACTTTGGTAGCACCTGCCACCTAATTTGGGCTGGGCAATCCTCATACATATAAATTCGTGTTAGATTTGTTTACTGGACACTGTATGTAGCTGGAAGGTTCCTTTTTTACATTTTAACGTTACCCTGATTTTTAGTTGGAAAAAGATAGATAACCTATCTCTATACTAATAATACTAAGATTAAAGATTAAGTTTGTTTGTTGAACGCGCTAATCTCAGAAACTACTAGTTTGAATTGAAAATTTTTTATAGTGTCGGACAATCCACTTATCAAGGCTATATAACTGTAAAGTTTAAGATAATTATTGAAATGTTATATAATATAGTATTTTATTTAACTTTACGGTGTGTTCCACATATAGCAGAGTAGGTAGAGAGACCTTAGTGTTAAGACACTTCGTACACTTCGTATTTCTTTACTGTATAAAAATGTTTATTAAAAGATTTAAAAATTATACCAACTAATACCACAATTCAATTTAATTGTAAACCACACCCTTTCTCGACCAGAGAGGAGTAACAAAAATAATTTAAATACATATGTATGTACATTATCTCTAGACGGAATCGAACCTACAACCGTCGTTCACAGTGAAACCATCCCAAATATACTTAAACTTAACGTAAATTCCCATTCAAATTCGAAACTCCTTAATATGTCTCAGTCTCGTTTGAACAAGATGCATTACTTCGAACACGTGCTATAGCTTTCAACATACGTGACGTGGTTGCTGAACAACGCTATTAGGTATTGGAATTAAATTATTCAACTCCAAATTTACTCAGATTTAATATTATTATGTGAATTTTAGTATATGGCACAGTGGGTGGTTTGTTAGTGTAAACGATAGGTTTGGGTTCAGATCTAGATAGAGTATTGCGATAGAATATGTACAGCTTCTCTATTTATTTCGCAAAGCAAGGTAGGTAGAAGGAAATCTGGTGTTAAGACACTCTGTTCATCTCCGTTCATCATCTTGCCAACGAAATTTTGAGTTCCTGTGAGCGAAGTGGTGGAACGCTACGCTATGTTGACAAAAGCTAGGAATTTGTTAGTGTGGCGCAGTGGAAGGTTACTGCAGAGGAAGGAGTGGATTCGGTACTGTCTCTCGTTAATTATAGATGTCCCCACTTAGACACTTCCATTTCAAATTTTCCGCCAAATTCTGGAAGTATTGCGTGTTAAGTGGCGGGACTTAACGCCGCGCCCTGCCTCGATACCAGAGCGAGAAAATGGAAACATAAAATATTTAATGTTATCGACTGGAATTGAATCCGCAATCTGTCACATTTACAGTCGCATGTTTGTGCTCCTGCGCCATGTCGAGCCTAAACATTTGCTTATCGTTCTAATACCTCTAGCATTTTCGGCAAATCTAATCTTATTACAAATTCTGTTAAGTTAGAGTCTCCTAGGTCTGGTTAAGCAAATTGAATTATTCAATTCCAAGATCCAAAGAGCTATATATTATGTTGTTATTAAATAATAATTAAATCTTTCTTTACGTGGTCTTTAAGACGTAAAATGGCAAATCCTATTTTTTTCCGTTCCATAAAAAAAATCTGAAATTCTCTCTAAGTCTCTCCTACACACCCCAATCTACTTTCATAAGAAATGTCAATTTTCTAAGGTAGTTTCTGTCAGTTAGTTTCAATTTCAGTTACGTATGAGTTTTATTTTTTTTATTTCTTTTTTGTAACATCAATCTGTATCTCGCATAAAGCAGGGTAGAGAGAGGAAACCTGAGAATCTAGTCTTAAGACACTCCGTTCTCAATAAGACACTTTAGTTTTCTACAGATTTGGAAGAAGTGGCGCAACTCAAGGCCGCGCTTTGCCTTCTCACTCAAAGCGAGGAAATTAATATACTAAATAG
>JAATLQ010038211.1:55195-77949 GCA_013421005.1 Heliconius erato x Heliconius himera
ATAAAATTAATTCATAATCATAATAATAACTAAAACTATTTTATTCTATATTTACATTATATTCTTACACTACGTTTTATTTTCAAATTTACTTAAAACTAAAGTGTTAATATTTATATTTATTATAATTCATCCGCACGCAGCGCATTCGCATGACAAACTTGTTTCGAGTTTTTTTGCTGTGCGTGACGTAGCCTGCTTGCTAGCTACGAGTAAAGAGTCGGCTACTATCGCTTGCGGCGTTCACTTGTTTTAATATTGTACTCATTGCTTGTATTCAATTTTAAGCCTTATCTTCTTGCTAATACGTATCTGTTTCGCTTATTTATTTCTTTTAGTATTTCTTTAAATTTCTTTATTTCCTTCTGTGAGTGTGTAAAATTATTTTCTTTGTATATCTTATTAAGTGTTAAATAAATTTGGACAATTATTCCACGAAATTTTGGAAATTTAATTTCACTCCATAATTAAAAATATAAAATATTATTAAATAGCGTATTTCACAAAAACCGCTATATAGATATATAAATAAATATTTCATTCCCCCAAGTGGGAATTGAACCTACGACCATCGCGCTACAGACAGTCAGAATTGCCTTGAAAAACCAACGAAAATGAAAGAAAATCAAAAAATAAATACTACCCCTTTTTTCATAAATTACATCCCCTTACAAAAATAGGTTAAAACAACCGTACAATATACAATTTATGCGCATTTTTTAAAGTTATTTGTTTTTTACATTGTTGTAGCAGAGTCCGTGCTCTCGCATAATATATCGATGTACTCGTTATATATCATCCCATTTTGAATAATCACGCGACCTACAATAATGCTATTTTAATGTTCCAACCTTATATGCTTTCCAAATCATCTTCACGCTGTATCCCGCATGGAGCAGGGTAGGCAGAGGGAACGTAGTGTTAAGACACTTCGTTCTCCATTTTCCGCCAAATTTGTCGAGACATTGCACGCCCAGTGGTGGAACTCAACGCCGGGCTTTTTTCTTGATGCCAGAGCGAAGAGATGAATATATTATGAAATGATAATTTGTTCCCTCAAGTGGGAATCTAACCCACAACTATTTGTATTATGACTACACGCTTTATCGCACACAAGCAGAGTAGGCAAATGTAACCTGGGAACCTACTATTAAGTGTATCCATTTCCATTAAGAATCTGCTTCCGCCGAATTCTAGAGGAATTGTGTGTTGTGTGGTGGAACTCAACGCAACTCAAATTTTTATCGAAGGTTTCACTCATAGATTCGAGAGAAAGGCTTACATGTAGAAGTTGTGCGCTCACTTGCCTTAATAGAATTAACTATAAGTCTATAACGAAAAGTCACGTAAGCGAAGCCGTTAGTGAAACACCAGTACTAAATGTCAACACTCACTAAAGTTAAATTCGAATCCACGACCACAACAATTAAATAGACAACTTCTAAAATTATTTATTTTATAGTTACTCCGTATTTAAATATAACACAATTGCGTGTTGAGTGGCGGAAATCAACGCCGCGCTTAGCCTCGTTACCAGAGCTAGGAAAAGAACCCAAAACCTATCGCGTTTACACCCTGACTGGCCTCAACTTCAAGATGATATCACAAATAACATATAATGAAACTTACAGCAAACTTTTCACAGCGCGAAATTGAATTTATTTATAGGAAATGAAAATCTTACAGCTCGTTCCCTACTTTTATCTGTTGCAGAGAGCAAAACGCCAATAAAGTTGGTAATAAAGTAAAAAAACTCATGAACAGTAGGTACCTACTACAGTAGTAACGTAAACACACTAGTACCAAATGGTAGTTGTAAGAAAAACATCGTAAACGCTTACAAGTCAACTATTATATAAGATCGAAGGCATAAGCGGAAGCGATTTTTTAATATTATATTTTTCTGGTTTTTTTTTATTTTATTCGATACGCGTCGGCAGAGAACCTGGTATTGAACACCTGTCTTCGGTTTCCACCAAAGTAAGTAACGAAACTCAACGTGGTATCTTACAACCAAATTTATAGTACCTCTTAGCCACAAACCCTTTCATATTATTTTTTTTATATTTCCTGTTACATACGTATGGGTTAACATGTTAATTGTATATCTACATATATATATTGACATTTAATTTCTTTAAAAAAACATATAACTAATCATTCCATTAAGAACTACATATACCTATAATGAATTTTCTTCTAAATAATAATAGTAATATTATTTTAAAGAATTATTATTAAACAATCAGTATTATGATATACACTTGATTTCTACTAAACATATTATATAAAAATTAAAAAACAAAAAATATAAAAAAAAAAACCAATTACCCGCTGCAACTCAAAACTTAAATTTTCAAACTTAAACTTTTTACACCCCCTCCCCAATCAGTGACAGTCACTTATTGAATTTTGTTGTGCCCAACAGAAGTTTCAATAATTCCTTACATCTGAAGGGAAACTTTATCAATTTCCTTAACAGCGATTGCGGAATGGAATTCGGCGTCGAGGTGTATTCGTACCCGTACTTATCAGACGGTGGGGCAGGTTGTTTCTTTTACAACTTTTTAATGAGACTCGTTCGTTTTGCTGGCTTTGTATGGAGGAATGTTGTTATTTTTTGTTATCTTCATACGGTGTCCTGTATACATCAGAGTAAGCAGAAAGAAATAACTGTGAACAAGACACTCCGTTCCTCACTTTCCACTCAATTTTCCAGATATTATGCGTTGGCGTTACTCAACGCCGCATTTTGTCTTGTTACTAGAGCAGAGAAATGAATATATTTCGATTTCTTCGCGTGAGGATAAGACCGTTTACAGTCACATGATGAGCCACCGCGCCATGATGTCCATTTTTTAAATATTTTCATTAGCCCAGTTTATTAAGACAATAAAAAATAAAGTAAAGTTCTATCTAAGTGCCCTTTTTAACATTAAAGCGCGGCGTTGAGTTCTGCCACTTAACACACAATGCCTCCAGTAGTCGGCAGAAAGTGGGAAATTCAGTGTATTACACTAGGTTCCCTTTGCCTACCCCTGCTTTGTGCGAGATAAAGCGTGAAGCTGTATAACAACAAAATATATTTCCACTATATACTACGTATACTATTTCTTTCTACGTAAAAATCATACATAAAGAAAAAAAAACAATTATTGCAATCCTAGTCACGCACATGCTATATGCGATTTAACCATTGCAAATACATAAAGTAAGTAGGCAGAGAATACCCACTTACCAAGACACACGAGAAACGAAGGAAGTCTTAATGTTAGTTGAATGTCTTAACACTAGGTTCCCAGGTTCCCCTCATCAACCCTGTTTTATCCCAAATACAAGCTTGAAGCTAAAAAGAACACAATTAAAACAACCCATAATAAAATTCACATATACAACTACTAAAAACTCTAAACTACAATACAAATGCACAATAAATTATTCGTGTAAGTAAATAAAATTCAAATTACATATTTCGAGCGCTTTTTAAGCTCGTCTGGAGCTTCCGCGGAGTACGTACGTAGGTAGTGGGTACATCGCGATAACGATAAACACAAACTCGCGAAGCTTACGTTAACATACCACTTTGGTAGCTTTTTATTGTGGAAATTTTAATTTAATATTATTTTCTGACTGATTGTGACTGTAAAAGCGGCTGGTTGTGGGTTCGATTCCCACTTGAGGAAATGAAATGTTTATTTTAATTTATATTTTCATTTCTTCGTAATGGTGTCGATGCAAAGTGCGGCGTTGAATTCCGTCGCTTAACACGCATACCTCCAGAATTCGGCGGAAAATGGCCAACGGCATAACTTAGCACTAGGTTCCCTCGGCCCATTCTGCTATGTGCGACACAGCGTGAAGCGGACTAATACCGTTTTCTTTGATTTTGTACAATTTTATAAGGTCTGGCTTATAAAATGCGACGTTATATTCCGCCATTTAACACGTGTTGGCCATAAAATGGGTAAAACGTAAAAAAGTTAAATAAAACTGGTCGTAATGAGGAAAATGCCTATTCTATAATTAATTAAAATCATTTTTGAAACGAAACACAACGCCGTTCTTAATACTCATGTTACCTAGAAACTAGAGGTATGTCAATGTTCCACAATTGCTATACCTCTAGTTTCTAGGTTATAAAATTAAGTAAATATTTTATCTCCTCGAGTGGGGATCCAACTCACAACCAGTTGATTTTACAGTCGCACTTTGTGCTCAATTCAAGACTGGCCTCTAGTTAATTACTATCATATAAAAATCAGAAAATAAGATTAAAAAATACCTTTATCCGTCCATCCCTTTCCAATGTAGATACAAAAAAAAAGTCATCCCCAAATTATTCATAAATAATACTGTATTAAATCAAATCCTCCCTACGAGTTTTATCTTGTTTTATTCTTATTTATTGCGAACCCTCCTCGCCTATGTCCTTTGACGATTAATCAGGTACTAATATATATTCTAACTAAGCGTTCGGAAGGCAAATTGATTTATTTTAGTTTAGGTTGTATTTCGGATTGTTTTTCGGATACCAAGCCTATACTATAGCTATGGATGTAGTTTTATGGACTGGTGGTAGTTGGGTGTCTTTTTTGGAGAAAGGTTAGAAAATTCAAGGATCGGTGCTTGTAAGGATGGTCGTGGGATCGATCCTCACTATGGGCAATCTATTAATACTCATGTGAGATGACCAAGTGGCGTTTAGATTCATTATTTTACACGCAATGTCTTGAATCCAGGCGAAAAGTGGAATATACAGGATTTTATCCTAAGTTTTTTCTGCCTATCCTGCCTATATGTGGGATACAGTGAGTTGAGAAGCATGGCAAACGAGCGTACAGGTCACCTCTTGATAAATGATCAACGCAGTTTACGACCCCTTGTAATATCAGAGAAGCTACAGTTTTTGAAGGTACCCAGGTCGCATCGATCTGGACACCCTGCCGCAGTTAGGCCATAACACAGTTGCGTGGGGTTCCTACGAAACCGCACAGTAGTGGTATGCCATGTATCCAGGTGGTGCGGTAGGTACTTAACTTTGTGACCTGCCGTGTGGTTAGATAATTCGGCGGCAGGCAACAGGTCAAACAGTTCCCCAGAACGCTACCCATAGAAAAAGGAGTAGAGAACCCACAGCAAGGAGACGTTTACGTAACGCAAAAGTTTCAAGCTTTTCATAGATCATTGGGTCCCCATGGATTCGGACAGCTCTACGTTGTATGCGATTTGATTCTTATTAAAGTACTAGCACCAACACACGTCGTCTTGCCCAGAAATTAAGCTTCACAATAAATCATATTTAATGTTTTTTTAACATTAATATTTACTTTATATCCTCTAGTACTACTACTAGTAATGCGGCTCCGTTCTCTCTGACTACCCTTCTAGGGATACAGCGTGAACCTAGTATAGTATAGTATAGACTAATCTATAGAAAATAAAGCGCACACAAGCTTTCTATTAAACTTTTATTAAACATTGTATGGAAGCTTAAAAGTTCAACGTCAAGAACTTAATATAAATACATAGAAAGCCTTATATGGACTAACTCAAAGAGCTTATTGAGTCTAACGAGAGAACATAAACTAATGTAAATTGAAATAAACGAAAGTTCAACTAAGTATGAATTTAGATCCGCTGTTTAACAGTTCCACTGTTGGCTTTTTACACGAAAGTCAAAGAGTTGAGCTCTAAAGTTATATTGCAGAGCGAATGATATATTTTTTTCTTATTTCTTCACTTCACGCTATACCCCGCATACAGTAGGGTAGGCAGGGGGAACCTAAGTTTGAAGTTACTCTGTATTAAGTAACTCCGTTCCCCAAGCACCACAAAGTTTTAGAAAAAAGCATTGCGTGTTGAGTGGTGGAACTCAATGTCGAGCTCTGTCTTGTTACCAGACAAGGAAGTGAAAATAAATTATCCCCGAGTAGGAATCGAACACAATCGTCGCCTTAACAGTCGGACTATGTGCCGCTGAGCCAAGACGGAGAATATATTTGTTTTCTTTCAGCTTTACGCTGCATTCCAAACATGGCAGGATATACATATGGAACCTGTGAACAGATAGTTATGATAGTCTGTACTCCATTAAGACTATATTTATTTTGTTTTATTAAATGGGATAGGCAGCGATGCCTCATCAGACAATCTATTGATTTATATATTAATGACGCCTAAGTATTATTTTGAGTAAACAGAGTATAGCAACGAAACATAAAAAAAATATATATTAGAAAAGTCACATGCTAGTCCTAGCCAACGTCGTCTTAGTTCAAAGTAAAAATAATATTTTTTTTACTTGTTTTTTTGGTCTTATACTAATAACTATTGAAGGACGTTGCGTAGATACCAATCATTGAATTTTATCCAGTCTGTGGAAGCTCTCAGAACGTCATCTCAGATGATATGGCCTCGCTGGCTCCTATATCAGAAAAAAATGTATTTCTATATCTGTACCTAGAGTTAGACTCCCTGATGCTCTGGTTGTTGTGATGCAGGATATGTAAGACAAGGAAATACCTACAGAGTATGCTCAAGACTGACAATAAAGTCATTTGGAAGTCCTTTGCATTAGCTCTTAGCATTTGCTGCCAAAATAACAAAGCCAGGAGAGAGATTAGAAATTGACATTTTCCAGCAACATCACCTTTTGCCCTTATCCATCATATACAGTACGGTCGGCAAAAGGAAAATATTGCAAAAAAAAACACTCCTTTCTCTGTAATCTAAGTTACATAACCCAACTTTGCTTTTATAACTAGCAGTTCCTGAGATAGCACGTTCAACCAAACACACCCAACAGCTTTATAATATCAGTATAGATGCACTCATATACTACATCCAGTTTCATTCACTTTAACTAGACGACAGCCTTTAGAACTCCATCGACTAACTCGCGCGTACCTTTGAGCGGGTGGTCATTAAGGAAAGTAATTATTTTCCTTCTTTTTTTCCCCCCCAACTTCTTTGTTCTGACTTTGTTTAATTGTCGAAGTTGTCGCGCCGCACCGTAACGTTGGAAATTTAACAAACTGTTAATGAATTAATTGTTAAATTCTATCATGCGTCTCTAATTATGCTGAACGTGTTTTAGTTCTTTTTCTGGGAGCTTTATAACTGTGGTGAGATCTTAGTTGGGAATAATTGGTTAATTTGAGGGTAGTTGTAGAATTTTTGTGTTAAATTACTTTTGTTTTTAAATATGGTGTAGTTGGATAGAATTGGGGTCTAAATCTTCTTTTTATAGCTTTACACTGTATCTCGTATGTAGCAGAGTAGACACAGAGAAAGTGCACAGTGTATGTATGTCTTGGTGTCGAATCCACAGCGGCATTTAACAGTCACCCGCCACTGCTCTTCGACGGCCTCAAATCCAAGTCTGACATGGGTAAAGGTACGAGTACTTATCGACTTCTCGATTTAATTAGACTAGGCAAATTCGGTGATAGTGAGTTCGAAGACCCCCCGGGGTAACTATATTTATTTCTCTGGTAAAAAAAGTGCGATATTTAGTTACGCCAATTAAAACATAGTGTTTCGAATTCGGACCGAAAATATGAACAGGGTGGCGGAGAATAAAGCACGGGATTAACTTTAAAATTTTAGCACAAATGTGTTTTCCTATATCTGCACGCGATAGCATGTAATTTATAATTTGGGAAAAGCTCATTCTTAGAGTATTTCAAATCTTTAGTGGCTCAGGGACGCAGCATGTGTAAAAATTATGGATTCTATTCCAACTTCCCTCGAGTGATGAGGATGTGGATATGAATTATTGTCATTTATTCGGTTTGGTAACAGATAAAAACGCAGCGTTGAGTTCCGCCACTCAACACGGAGTATCTCGAAAATTTGACGGAAAACGGCCCTTTGCCTACTCTACTAAATGCATAATTAAGCAAATTGAAAATTAAAGCTGTTCATCTCAATTTCATACTCTCAACATGAAAATATTAAAATATCAAGAAAAATATATTTACAAAAGTAAACTTCCAGCAAGTTTACACATCAGTAGCTTTAAGCTCAACTCATATATCCTTAAGGCATACACGCGTTGCTTACAAAAGGAGGTCAAAGAAAACCGGTTTAAAAAAGGCAAGATTAAACCAATCTCTCTGGAGTCCTTTAAGGGTTATTATATTTTGCCTACTAGAAGAAAACAAAATATAAACTTTTATATTGTTGTTATTTTCTTTAATAAAATGTTTATAGTAGATTTTTTCAGCTTTAGAGGCCAGTTGTGGCGCCGCGGCACGAAGTGTGACTGTAAAACCGACTGGTTGTGGGTTCGATCCCCACTCGAGGAGATGAAATATTTACTTAAATTTATATTTTCATTTCTTCGCTCTGGTGTCGAGGCTAAGCGCGGCGTTGAGCTCTGCCACTCAACACGCAATGCCTCCAGAATTCGGCAGAAAGTGGGGAACGGAGTGTCTTAACACTAGGTTCCCTCTGCCTACCGCCGTGCGTCGAGTGCAAATCGAACCCATGACCATCGCGTTTACAATTAATTGCGACTATACTAAAAAAAACGAAAAAATCTAGTAAAATATATTGTTTTTTGACTACGCGGCACATAAAAACTAGTCTGTTAATATTATGTTTAACTTGTTCATTTTTTTTACGCTGTATCCAGGACTTAACAGAGAAGGCAGAAGGAACCTGGGAACTTCGTGTTAAGACATTTTCGTTCGCCGCCTTTCGCCGAATTCTGAAGGCATTACCTGTTGAGTGGCGGTACTATGTTCTGGTAACTGAACTCTTTACCAGAACGTAGAAATGAAGATATTAAATATTTAATTTTCTCGAAAGGAAATCGAACCCACAACCTGTCGCGTTCACATCGCTTGTGTTGTGTGTAGTTTGCTTAATAACCAAATATTAATGAATCAAACAATAAACTTTGCATACAATAACAATATTGTAGACTTGTTTACTAAGCGCGCCCGTTGTTCTAGTAAACACCAAAATTGCGAATTTTCCATTAATTCGATATATTGAATGGTTCGCGTTTTTTTTTGTTGACAGTGGTTTTAATCAATTATTTTTAGATTGCATAGTTAATCGAATATCTTAACACTAGGTTTCTTTTCGCAGGGGAGGCAAAAGGAGCCTAGTGTTAAGACACTCCGTTTCTCACTTTCCTCTGAAGTTTTCAAGGCATTGCATGTTTAGTGTTATAACTCAACGCCGGTAGAAGAAATGAAAATATTAATAAATAATAACTCCCCCGAGTGGGTATCGAACCAACAAACATCGTTACAGTCACACAAAATTTTATTTGTTTTATTAAATTTAAAATAAAAAATCAGCTTCACTGTACCCCGCACACAGGAGTAAGGCATGTGTAAGACACTCCATTCCCCAATTTCTACCAAATTCTTGAGACATTGCGTGTTAAGTGGCAGAAATCAACTCGCTCGCTTCGACACCAGAGCAAATGAAATGGAAATATAAATTTAAGTAAATATTTCATCTCCTCGAGTGGTGATCGAACCCACAACCAGTCAGTTTTACAGTCACACTTTGTGCCGCTGCGCCACGACTGGCCTATCAAATTTGCTGTTACTATTCGAAGCTACGACTAAAATATTTGAAATTTACTACGCACATTCCATAATAAAGTAACATTACCATGTAGCTGTCACATATTTTTTTTAAAAGAAAAAGCAAAATAAACAACGCATTTGTACACACTGTGGAAACAGATTGATATGACGTATAAAATAATAGGAGGGTAGTCACGCGAGGTGCTTGAATAATAATAAATGTGGATACTTACTTTGTAACTAGTCGTCGTTGTAATTTTTTTTTATAGACTTCGAGATGCAAAATGGTTCCCGTTTCTTCGTAGGAATTTCGGGAAATAGTCACTTAGTGTGGTTAGGTTCCCTAACCTACCTAAAGTCTAAGATTCAATTTTGTAAGTCCAGTAGATTTGAATTTGCGTTGTCATTTAGTTACTCAGTAAGTCTTAGTATATTAAATGATTAGTATTTTCTAATATATTTTTTTTAAAAGAAAAGTGAGAGGTAGAGGGAGACCTCGGTCCAGAAGAATGTCACGTAAAAAGCATGAAGACCCCTCGGAGGGCACCTATGGAGAGTTTGATAACAGTGGATGAGGCGAAAGAGGTATGCAGAGGAGGTAGCGTTTGGCCCTACGTTCCCTCGGACTACCCCGTTAGGAATACAGCGTGAAGCTAAATTAGATTACCAGAGCGAGGGACAGCAGGTATATGGTCTTAGCAGGAGCATAGTGCAGGATAATAAAACCTAATACTGAAACACTCTGTTTCACGCTCACCGCCTAATTTTTGAAGCATTGCATGTTGAGTGGAGAAACTCAATGCCGCGCTGCCTTGTCTCCAGTGATATAAGTACAGATATGAAAATACGTCATTGCTCAGAGTGAGAATTGAATCTACAACGTAGCCTACAGCCTTACAGGCAAACGCTGTTTCACTGTGCCACGATAGCCATAGTGACTTTAAAAATTAAAATACGACCTTTTTTAACTTGACACTGTATTCCGCATCAGTAGACAGAGGGAACCTAGGAACCTAGTGTTAAGACATCTCAAACAGTCAAATCATCTGGATGCATTGAGTATTGATTGGTGGATAATTATCAGAAAAATAAAGTTACCAGATCGAGGAAATAAAAAAAAAATGTTAACAGTCGCCCTTGCCCCTGCACCACGACTATCCTCGAACATATGAACTTAATAAATTATAATATAATATATTTAAAAAAAAAACTTTTTCAAATTTCACGAAAAATGACTGCCTTCTTCAGAACAACATAAACAACATAAAAAAAAACAATTTCCACGCCACCATCCATCACGCCAGGTAATGATTCACACAAAACAACCCAGAACCATTCATTCATAAGCAACTAATACCATTGCTGTGTCAGCTTGCAATTAATCTATATGAAAATGATTTATGTTATTATATTGGTGGTGCATTTGTTGTGGTGTAGAGTAGCTGGTGTCTGTACTTTACTGTGAAGCGTCACGCTGTAAGGGTATTAGCTACCTGAACGTGGCTGATCCTAGCGACCTGATCGGCAGCTTATGCTTTATTATTTCTTTAGCTTCACGCTGTATCCCGCTACATCGATTATGCTGTAGGCAGAGAAAACTTGGGGTTCTAGTGTCAAAACACTCTGTTTCCATTAAGACACTTCAGTTCCCCAGTTTCCGCCGAATTATACAGGCATTACGTATTGAGTGGCAAAATTCTGTTGTACAAGCTATACTCATTTAAATACGTTTAGTAGTTTTAGCGTGAAAAAAACAAACATCCTTCCTCACAAATTTTCACAATTATAATTTTAAAAATATAGTGGGACTAGTTGTGTATGGTCACATTCTATGTGATCTAAGTCAGTTTGACCGTAGGTTCAGTGAGTTTCATCGGAACATTTTACGTCACGTAATATAATATTATAAATATCATTCCTCGATAACTAGACTAGTCGGTAGTCACGAAAAAAATTTTAAAATTAGAACCTGTTCCTGAGATTTGAACATTCACACCAACAAATTATTTTTTTTTTATAATATTAGTAAAGATAAATAATAGGTTAGGGATGAAGAATCTATTGTTAAAACACACTGTTCACCGCTTTTCGCCTGAATTCGAGACATTCCGTGTTGAGTGGCAGAACTTAACGCCGGGTTTTGTCTCACCAAAGCGAACCTCTGCCTACAGTACAATGTATATATGATATTTTGCCGATATATGATATTTTCCTTAAATTAAATTAATAATATAATATTAATATTAAATGAATAAAAAAAAATACTTAGTACATAAAAGTAACATTACAACTTTATAAGATACTAAATAACCACAAAAAACATTTTTTTTTCTAATAAAATAGATCAAAGTTGTTAAATAAATGAAACATCAATCTCCAATCTCAGCATATGCGCCTTATTAATAATTAAAACCGCGAGTTTACGATGTCATAAGTCAAGTATACGATCGTAAAACCAGAAGGAAACCAGATGTGCGATGTAAATGAATTTTATATTTTGTATAATATTTATAAATTTTATATATGTTGTCAAGTGGGAGAGCCTGACAGTAAATTCGAAAGTTGTAGGTTTGATTCTTATTTTGGGAATTATTATATTTAAATAATTTTATTCTCGATGAAGGTCGCGACGCAGGGGTACAAGCGTGTGACTGTATCGGGGTTCCGATTCCTACTCCGAAGAATGATATATTTAATATTTTCGATTAAAAGGGCATCGTTAAGTTCCTCTACTCTATACGGAGAATTTTGAGGAAAGTGGGGAAAGCAAGTGTCTTCATGGGAACAGGATGTCTTCGTCCCCTGCCTACTCTGCTATAGGCATTAAGCTAAAAAAATATACTCCCGCTCTTGCATACAAAAAGCGGCGTTGAATTCATCCTTAATTCTGCAATGTCTTAAACATTTGAAGAAGAAGTGAAAAACAAGAGTATCTTAGCACTAGATTCCTTCTGCCTAACCCGCCCGAGAAAAAGTTATGAGTGTCTTAAAAAATATATTTCAAATTTCCGCTACACAATAATACCAGGCTCAAATCCAATCAAAAAGAGAGAACAATACAGAAAAACAGACCGAGAAAATGAAAATATTAAATATTTCATTTCCTTCAGTGGAAATCGAACTCACAACTGCTCCACGACGGGCCCTGGTGCAGATCTTATTTGCACAATAAAAAATGAGCCAAAAAAAAATGAGTTGTCTCTAATTATTAATTACTCTACATTCTCTATAACCTGTACACGTATAACGCACTAGGTATACGCACACGTTATTAGTTTAATTAGAGCGATCCTGTCGTTAACACAATCTTATCTGTCGATTTGAAAGCAATTACAATACACATTGTCTTATTGGCGATGCAAATTAATCTTAGTGGCTTAATTTTCCACTTACGGTAATAGAGGAGTATATTTAGTGATCAAACATTCTGTTCCCTGCTCATTTATAAAATTCTCTATCCAAGCGGGCGACTGTAAACATGATGGTTGTGAATTCGATTCCCACCCCAGGGAAAGAAGTATTTAATATTTTAATTTCTGCGCTCTAGTAATCAGGCGACGTTGACCTCTGCCACTCAACACCAAATGCCTAAAGGAATTCGGCGAAGAATGAGGAACTCAAGTGTCAATGGAGATAGGAGGTTCTTAACACTAAGTTCTAAGTTCAGTGGGTGGGAAGCTAAAAAGATTAAGAAAAAACTAGAGCAGTAGAGTACAGGTCACCGTGAAACAGGCACGATAGAATTAAACCAAACGGTTGTAGGTTCGATCGGGGTCTGGGAATGAGTTGTTTTGATTATTCGCTCTGATGCGGAGACAAAGCGCATCACTCTATAAGCAATGTCTCAAAAATAAGACAGAAGTCGGGGATTGGAGTACCTTAACATTAGGAAACCCTGAAGAAAAAAAAAGCGTGAAGTTCTCTAGCTCTTCTCTAACTCTAGGCGAAGTGAATATTTTATATTTTCTTCGTGATAATTTCCAAAAAAAAAATGGATTCGTAGCTGTATTTTAAAACTCAATTTCGGATTATTATCAATCGACTTTTACGAACTAATAACTTCGACATATCTATCTATATATTATATCTTCCGTTACGGAGTCAGTCAATATATATACTGTATCTATATCTATATATATAAAAGGACTTGTGCTGACTGACTGAGGTAAGACGCACGCAGAGCCGTAACCGCTGATGGTAGAAACGTGAAATTTGGGCAGATGTTTATTTTCATATTCTGGACATCCACTAAGAAGGGAATTTGAAAAATTTTAACCCTAAAGGGATGAAATAGGGGTTGAAAGTTTGTATGGAAATTTTTTTTAATCTGTACCGATTTTTATAAAATTTGAAATTCAGACTTTTAAAAATATTTCATTGAACACATGTTTCATGGTTTTTAAGAATTCACCCCCTATGGGTTTAAATAAGGGGTTGAAAGTTTATATGGAAAAATCTTTAAATTGCCACCGATTTTTATAAAAAAATCAATTCAGACTGTTAAAAATATTTTATTGAACACGTGTTTCGTGGTTTTTTTAGAATTCACTCCCAATAAGCGGGCGAAGCCGCGCGCTCCCTCTAGTCTATCTATCTATATATATAAAAGGACTTGTGCTGACTGACTGAGGTAAGACGCACGCAGAGCCGTAACTGCTGATGGTAGAAACGTGAAATTTGGGCAGATGTTTATTTTCATATTCTGGACATCCACTAAGAAGGGAATTTGAAAAATTGTAACCCTAAAGGGATGAAATAGGGGTTGAAAGTTTGTATGGAAAACAATTTTAATCTGTACCGATTTTTATAAAATTTGAAATTCAGACTCTTAAAAATATTTCATTGAACACGTGGTTCATGGTTTTTAAGAATTCACCCCCTAAGGGTTCAAATGAGGGGTTGAAAGTTTATATGGAAAAAACTTTAAATTGCCACCGATTTTTATAAAAATTTAAATTCAGACTGTTAAAAATATTTTATTTAACACGTGTTTCGTGGTTTTTTAGAATTCACTCCTAATAAGCGGGCGAAGCCGCGCACGCCCTCTAGTCTTGATATAAAATTCTCACAGTTGAGCGTTAGTGAAGCTGAAAAAGCTTTTTCTTGGCTTGGAAAGTGATGAGATGACTTTTGATTAATAAAAGGTCTGATATGCAGACTTTGCTGAAGAAGGGACGCTGCTGTTAGCAGCATCCTCAAATGTTTGACTTTACCCACCATGTATTAATAGTCTCCAGATTGATAACAAACCTGAGAAAATAGATTAGGAAATCCACTCTGATATTTTTTTTTATTTTCAAGTTGTACTCCTCACATAGCTATGTAGGTAGTGAACACCTAGGAACCCAATTGTAAAACACTTCCGTTCGCTACTTTCCTCCGAATTTTGGAGCCAATGTGTACATTTGAACTTAACCACGCCCGTTACCAGAACGAGAAAATGAAAAAAAAATCAACTTCACGCTGTATCCCGCACACGGGCAGAGGGAACCTTGTGTTAAAACACTCCGTTCCCCACTTTCTGCCGAATTCTGAAGGGCATTGCGTGTTGAGTGGCAGAACTCAACGCCGCGCTTAACCTCGACACCAGAGCCAAGAAATGGAAATGTAAATTTAAGTAAATATTTCATCTCCTTAAGTGGGGATCGAACCCACAACCAGTCGGTTTTGCAGTCACACTTCGTGCCGCTACGCCACGACTGGCCTATAACATCATAATTATAAAACCATTCCCATTACCAAACACAAGACGTACTCGTATATCACATATTCCTTTATACGTAGTTCAGAATTAACAACCACTTAGAGAGAAGTCGCCGTTTTAGCAGAACAGCTATTATATTACCTATTACAGTTGTCTCACGTAGTAAGTTTACGACGCAACTTGTCTGGATAACAATATGGCACTTGGTGTTGGGAACTGTGAAATTTCAAATTATTGCAGTATGTATTTAATATTAAAACGTATATTATTTTTATGTTTATGCGTTTTGTAAATTATAGTGTAAGTAGAGTTTAGTCACTTTATTTTCTAGTTTTTGTCTATTTCGGAGATCCAAGGAATGATCTTGTTTCTAAAGATATGGAGACCTTCGTGGTGTAGTGGCATATCGTTTGTCTGTGAACGCGACGGATATGGTTTTGATTACATTTGGAGGAATAAATTATTTCTTTGCTTTGATAAAAAATCTCTTCCGCCACTCAACGCGCAGTCTTAAAAAATAGAAAGAAGATGTGGAACAGAATATCTTAACATTCGATTCCACTCTCACATTTTTTCCCGCTTAGCTGGGTAGCCAAATAAAATTTCGTTCTCCAATTAAACTAGACATTTTGTTAAATGGCCAAACTCAACGCCACTCTACATATCCGTCTGGAACGGGCAAATGAAAGTAATTACAATACAAATCAGCTTCACGCTGTAACCCGTACACAGCAGGGTAGGCAGAGGGCACCTAGTGTTAAGACACTCCGTTCCCTACTTTCTGCCGAATTCTGGAGGCATTGCGTGTTAAGTGGCAGAACTCAACGCCGCGCTTAGCCTCGTCACCAGAGCGAAGAAATGAAAATATAAATTTAAGTAAACATTTCATCTCCTCGAATGGGGATCGAACCCACAACCAGTTACAGCCAGTTAGTCACACTTCGTGCCGCTGTGCCACGACTGGCCTCAAAAGTAATTACTGACAAAAAGTAAAGTAATTACAAGTCCGAATAAATGATAATTACCAACATAAAACCCAAAAACCACCATACCTCCAAAAACCAATTATCAACATAACATCCTAGAAACATTCTGAACACCACAAACCCACCACCAACCCCACCACCACCAGCAATAAGCACCACGTCCCTTTATTACTTTTCCCGCACTCTCATGATATGTCGTTGCGCGCTTACGTCGCCAGTTGCTTCACAATTAGCCGTTCATATAAGTTGTTTGTCGCGTCGCCATTACGTGCGGAAGACAACGGGACTTGTTGGGTTTGGGGTGTAACGGGTTTGGGATTTATTTTATTTTTTTTTTTAATTTAAAAAAAATCTCATTATGTTAGTTATTATGATTTGGTTTGACGCTGTATCCTGTATGTACGAGAGTAGGCAGAGAAAACCTAGTGTTAAGACATCTAGGTCCCAATTTTTCGTCCAATTTTTGGAACATAATGTGTTGTTGAGTGGCGGAACTCACGCGACGCTTTGTCGTGTTCCAAATATGTCTTGGAAAGTGGCGAAAAAAATATAGGAAAACATTTGATAATATTATAAAAAAAATTGTACAAAAATTACAATGTCATATTCTGGAATATGCTCAAAACTTAATTAGCTGTTGGGGTTATCGCGGCCCAGCGGCATAAACTTTGAATGGAAATGCTATGGTGTGGACTCTATTCCCACTCGAGTCAAAAAAATGTTTTTTATTTCCTATTTCTGATAACAAGATAAAGTGCGACGTTAAGTTCTTATGCTGTTATGGATGCAACTAAAAAACTAAAAAGCATACACGACACATAACTTCATTGTTCTCTGCCTTCAAAATTTATTAAAAATAAAAAGTACTAAAATTAAAAAAAAACCACAGAACCCACTGTGCCTAAAGCACAACACCACGTGTGTTGAATCAGTAGCGGGTGAGTTATAGTTGTGATTATGACTCATATTTACGCTTAGAGTACCGCCGGTGATTAGCTGACAGTCGGATTTACTGGATGGAAATATTGCTTAGTGCTCAAATTTTGTAATTACTACGTGTTGAAATGCTTTATGGGGCTTTGGAGGAGTGGGTTCGATCCCGGCGCTTTTAATGTTTTGTTTTAGATTCACGCTATATACACATATAGCTGGGTAGGCAGGTAGTGTAGGTAACTAGGGAATGTCGTGTCGCTATATACGTACATAGCTGGGTAGGCAGGGGAAACTTGGGAATGTCGTGTTAAGACAGTCCGTTCCCATTAAGACACTTCCGTTCGTTAACCACTTTTTACTTAGTTTTGGAGATATTGCATGTTGAGTAGCCGGTCTAAAATCGATTCCCACTCGAGTAAATCTAAATATTAAATATTTCATTTCCTCTACAATCTGTCGCGTCTACAGTTGTGCCACTGCGCCTCTAATAAACTTTTTATGTCAATTTAAATTATTCTCCACGCTTCGGCCCTTTTGTGACATTATGTGTTTAGTAGCGTAACTCAACGCTACGTTTTGTCAAACTGGATCTGAAAAATAAACGACGTGGCCCTAGGGCTCGTTTCGTTTTCTTTTCTTTATAAATGTTAAGAGATTGTATAACAAACAGTAGTATAGTTTTCTTGTTTTTAATATATCAATGATTTAGATCCGTCACCCAATACACTATTAAATCGATATAAGATGTGGCAGGCTTCTAGTGCTATTTTTTTTTAATTATTTGAAATACATAAATCCATAAGCGGCACAGTGTTTATTTCTAAACGTGGCGGTTGTGGTTTCGATTCCCATTCATAAGGAGGGATTTTTTTTCTGCTCTGTTAAGTTTCAGAAAGAAAAAAGAAGTAAAAAAGAAGTGGGGAATGGAGTGCAACACATCAACCCTCTGCCTACCCTACTATATACGAAATAAAGGTAGAAATTTAATTTTTCATCTTCACAAATCGTTTACATTTAACAAAATAAAAACATAGAAATCTACTATTCCGCTATCCATTTTCATAGAGGCACAGCAGAACAAGAACTTCCTCAAGAACATTATAAAGCACCAAAGAAATAGTAGTAAAACAACAAATATTCCAAAATTTATTAAACATTCCCCCGAGTCGTATACCAGCCCGTGACAGTCCCAGCGGCGTTAAACGCCAAACCCATATAACAACACAAGATTTATTAACATTAATACGAGTGTTACAATTAGTCCCACAGCGGTAGTCTGCGTTTATGGTTGTTGTAAAAATTCTCCTTAATTCCGGTATCCAGTATTGCATTATTTAGGAGGTTGGAGCCAGTTTATGTGCTCGCTTGAGTAATATAGCTTAACTAGTGGACTAACCGCACACTACGTTGTATTTATTGATTTTGATAGTGTTTTCCCTTTTAAATGTTTTTTCTTTTCGAACATTTCTTGCTATTTTTATATGGATAAGTAAGGAAAATCAAGTATTTTATTTTGTTACTTTTATTGGAAAAAAAGGCTGCCAAATACCTGTCGGTTAGTGGTTATCGATGTGTGCGCGACACTCGTTTGTCAGGCTTGGTTAGACAAAAGGCGGTGTTGAGTTACGCTACACACATTTCACAAAATGGGGGGAGAGTAGAAAGCGGTATTATTTTTAGATTTTTTCTATCAACTTGATGTTATATGAGAGAACTGTAAATAAAAGATCAAAGTCACCTAATATTGACTTATTACGGTTGCTTGAAAAATTCAATTAAGGAATGTTTGGATGCATTAAGGAAAGATTTCTTAAAATTAATACGGAATCATAAAAAACTGATTTTGCGTCATCGTTTCAGCAAAGGCACAAAACTGACTGTAACGCGACGGCTGTGAGTTTGATCCCCGCTCGGAAGAATTATTTAATATTTTTTTATATTTTTTTTCTTCGCTCTGACACCATGGCAAAAACCCGGCATCGAGTTCCGCCACTCAACGTGCAATGCCTCGAAAAATTCTGCGAAAAGTGGGGAACGGAGTGTCTTAATACTAGGTTCCCTCTGCCTACTCTGCTATCTATATGCGGGATACAGCGTGAAGCTATTTTTTTTATTTGGCTTAAAGTCCTCGCAACCAACATTGCAGGCTAGCACTATACAAGATTATGAATGTGAGACGCGTACAATAGATTTACAACGATACGATATAATCCCATCAATTTGGCATAATAATAGAGTGAAAAGATGGATGAATGGAGCTTCGACGTCTTCGTATAAGATTTTAAAGCTCATCCTAGCGGGTCTCGTTAAAAATTTTGCTTTATAGTAATATGTTCGAATATTATAAGGTAAAAGCCACTGTTTCTTGCCGTTGTAACAGAGTGGGACTGTTTACGATAGTCGTGGGTTCGATTTCTGCTCATGTAACTTACTAGACCAAAAAAAATGTCTAATAAGCCTTATATGCATTACACTGTATGTTTACATAGCTGCATGTTTATATATAATTGCATATCTTTAAGCAGACGAAAGTTCGATTTGAGTGAGAATAACTTATTCCATCAAGTCAGAATCGAACTTATAACTCACCCGTTTACAGTCAGACGCTGCGCCGCTACGTCACAACGGCCTCAAAAAGAAAGTTTTCATATATAATAATTTACTATACTATTTTACAAAATAGAAGAAAAAATAACACAGCGACCTAACCATTTCTTATATATTCTTACTCTAAAAATAATACAATTTGCCATTTCAAACAGAAGAGACCAGTCGTGGCGCTGGGAAGAACGCTTATGCGTGAGACTATAAACGAAATCACAGGTTGTGGGTTCGATTCTCACTCGAGAAAACGAAATTTTAAACATTTTCCACTCCTCGCTATGCTCTCACCTCGTAACACGCAATGCCTCTACATTTCGGCGATCAAAATGACTAACAGAGTGTCTTAACACTAGATTCCTTCTCCTTCCTCCATCTCCTTCTTCCTTCCTCCTCCTCCCTTACGATATAGTATGAAATAGCCAATAATAATGATAAAATAACTTGAAACAGAACCTACAAAGTAAATTCCAGCTTTCCCAATAATTAACATTAGCAATGTTTAATTTTAACAGTTGTTTTACGTTCCTCGCTATATAACTTCGAACGTCGACTGTTCCGCCAGAGCTGTAAACTTTACTGTGGAAAGTTAGCTTTATACTGCACTTTTAACTGGTACTCCAAGTTTCTTATAAAAAATTTCGATTGTATTCGATGTTGGTTAAGGATTTTATATTACATTGTATTTTGGAATTTGGGTATAGGTATTTGGTTACTATCTAGTCACTAGACACTTGTGAGTGGGACATTGTCTGAATGTAAATGAGAAGGTTGTGGATTCGATTCCCAGTCGGATAAATTGATTTTTTTTGTTTCGTCGCTACGTTGGGTTCCACAACTTAATACGTTGTTTTGAAAATTAAACGAAAAATGGATAAGTATCTTCAGACTAGTTTTCGTCTACTTTCTATTTATCCTAGAAAGCAGACGATAGAAATGAAGCTATACTTATATTATAAGATCATAAGACTAGCGACCCGCTCGCGGTTGCAATTGCCGAAAATATTTGATTTAATAAAATATTATTTTGTAGTAATATGCCAAAAAAAATTAATATTGACATAACTTACGAAGATTTGAATAAACACTAAATTATAAGGAAATAGAGCCAAAACACAATAGCGAAAACTGCACTTAAATAGGTTTAGCTGTTGCAGGGGCACACGCATGGGATTGTAACGCTACAGTGTTGTGAGTTCGATTCCCACTCGAGGAAATAAAATATTTAACACTTTATATTTTCATTTCCTCGCTCTGGTAACGAGTTTAGTTCCGCCACCCAATACGCAAGGACTCTAGAATTCGGCGGAAAGTAGGGAACAGAATTGTGTTAACACTATGTTACCAGGTTCCCTCTGCCTACCTTGCTAAGAGCCGGATACCCGTGAAGCTAAAAAAAAATCAAAAATACATACATTTATTGTTTCGCATACTAAAATAGTTCTTATATAATGTAAGCACGTGTTTCTGCTTAATCAAACCCCCAGGGCTCCAACCCTAAACTTATAAGTTCGGTACTTCCAAATATCAACGTGAAGTGACACTTGAATGGAAGGGAGGAAAATAATGAATTCAAAAAAAAATGTAGGGGAAAAACCGTTTGAGGCTACAGATATCTCGAGTACTTGCTCCAAGCGTCCCTAGGTAAGTCACGATGTATGATGGAAGTGAGCTCAGTTAGTAATTTCTCTAAGGGATACAAGTTCGAATACTGTTATATATTTTTAAAAAGAGATTTTGCATTTATTATTTATCCTGATTAGATGATTAAAGGCGCGGCGCTGGGTTACGCATTATTATTGCACAATATGCCTATTTGTTTGAAAGTGGAAAACAGAATGTTTTAAGAGTATCTTATTATTTCTTGCATTAAAATATGTTTAGAGTATATTCTACTTTCTTACATATTGTTTATGATTGGACGTAACTGGAATTGAACTGACATACTTAAAAATATATTTTAAAACAAATTATTTTCACTCTCTTGAACATAGTGCGGCGTTCAGCACTTGAAGCCAGTCGTGGCGCAAGCGCATAAGCATGTGACTGTGAACGCGACAAATTATGGGATCAATTCCCAGTTTAATATTATAATTTCTTCTCTGGCTCTGCTCTGGTATCGAGACAAAGCGCTACATTGATTCCACCACTCAAGTGGGCATCGGAGTGTCTTAACACTACGCTTCCTGTAAATAGAGGACCCAGCTGTATGTGGAATTCTGCGTCAAAATAAAAAAAAATATTTTATCTAATTCATAATATGAAATGGCACATCCAATGTTCCTACTATTTGACAGCGTTGAAGGAGCTACAGCGTCGCGTGCGCATACATTATGCATGCTAATTCACCGCCGGGTCAGATGGTGGAGCTAATATACGTAGACAGGTGGCTGTTTACAAATTAATGACGTTTTGTGGAGTGATTTTTAAAGTTTTTTTGTAAAGTATCATAGAAAAAAGGGTTTTTTAAAGTAGAAAATGTGGAAATATAATTTTCTTCTCTTTTGTTTTTTTTTAATAAGTTCATTTTTTTTAAAGATTCACGAGCTGGAAAACGAAAATAATTCAGTCTACAGAGCGAAGATCGAATTCACAACGATCTCGCTTATAACTGGAAACCCGCCACGACATATACTTCCGCCACTCAACACAATGCGTGTTCGCCTCCAGAATTTTGCGAAAAATGAAGAGCGGAATGCCTAAGATCCTCCTGCCTACCCTTCTACATGCGGGATACAGCGTGAAACTGAAAAAAGTTAAAGTAGCGGTACAGTGTCGGACTGTAAATATAGTTATGGAATCGTGTCCACTCGTGGGAACGAATTGTTTTGTATTCATTAACTCTCTATTAATATCAAGACAGAGTAATGTCTTGAAAATTATGAAGACACTACATGTCTTAAAACTAGATAGACTAGTTAGCTGTATTTTACCATCGCATACTTTCACATACATATATTCCAATTTTTATGTATAAAT